>JBAJNP010005988.1:0-27032 GCA_036877545.1 Yasuhikotakia modesta
AAAATGTTATTGGGCAGCCCTAAACCCAACATTTAAGACATCGATACACCATCTTAGCAGGAACAGAGTTACATTCAGAAAATGACAGCTACAGCTAAAGTGTGTCAGTTTGATTTTAAAATACTTTCTCCAGTCTTAATATGCAAAGATAGATATAAATAATCCCTTTGAAGCTTAATTCCCCCAAAAGTGTAAAAACCCTGCTGTGTGCCGCTGTTAGGCATTAGTTCCCATTTTTAAATAAACAATGCTGTTCATGAACACATCAAAATGCATAATGCAGCCATTACAAAGAAGCTATTTTTATACAGCAAACCGGCAAGAGTAATTTTACAAACAAATCTTTATAGTTCTACAAAAACAGCCTAAGAGTCAAAAATAAGAAGAAAATTGTCATGTTCAAGTATGTTTTTGACAAGAAACCCTTACTAACAAAAAAAGGGTTGGATGAGTCCAGTTTAAAGATCTATTATTCACAATTTTGACCCATGCGGGCAAAATGAGTCAGACTGATGTACAGGCTAATTATGAGCTATATAGCAAAAAAACAAAGATGCTTATTTTGGTCCAATTTGAGGTTCACACAAATAAGTACATTAGGCCCTCATGTAGTGATCCCAGTTCACCAAAAAACAGTTAAACATCTGAAATAACCTATATTTGTATGTTTTCTAAGAGAAGAATCTTTTCAAAATCTCTCTGCGTGTTAATAAAAATCCATGAAAAATTGCCATTTTTTTCTGCTCTCTTCACCTGGTGCTTCAAATTATTGTCTTTCCTTCATTGGTCTGAATCCAACAAATCAAACATAATTTTAATCATTTACAGTAGAGAATGTAAAAATAACATAAGAACTCATTTTTTAACATTTGCTCAATGTGACTCATTTTGTCAGCACAGGTCACAAATGTTGTCATATGTGCCTCTACAATCAATCACAATGCATGACTAAACTAAACACATCTGAAGACCAAGTGCAATTGTGTGTGTTCATATCTATATGGCATCCATACTTTTGTAAATGTAGAAAGTTTTCTGTCAGGGTTAAAGTAAAGGTGAGTATATAATTACATTTAGCGGTGTATAAAATTGACAGTCTATGGTGTGTCCCCATTTCTCATTTAGGTACTACAGCTACTGAGCTACTGTAAGTGAAAGAGAGAGAGTGTGTGTGTGCGTGTTGGTTTCAGCTGTGGTTTTAAGAAGATTAAATGGGAGTATAACACCAGGCAAGGACACACGTTTTGGCCCACACTCAAAAGAGAGATGTGTTAGACTCCAAGTGTACTCTTATACAGAAGTTGACTGATGGATGGGCCATTTTGTGACAAGTTGTTTAATCAACTTGTTTAATCAACCTTTTAAACTGCTGCCACCTCATCAGTTACAAAGCAGTAGACCACAGGAGTCAAGTGCACTGTTAGCACTCAATGACTTAAGTTGTCTTAAACGCAGATGGCACTTGACCACATTCCAGAAGAGAAGACCTAGAATTAACTTGTGGAGCCGTTAAACCGTCAGACAGCCTGACCTTGACGGACCTTGTGGGAAGGTTAAGAACGTGTTGACCAGGTTGTTATGGTAATCCACTGGGACTGAGGCCTCGATAACTGCCTGCCTTAGGGAGAAGAGGTGGCAATTAACATACTTGTCAGTTATCTTATTCACGCAAGAAACCCAATTATACACATAGTGCTACAAACTAGGGCACGGATTCAAACCGAGGTCTCCCAGTAAACAGTCCTAAATAACTTGATAACACGCACTCCAGATACCAGATGCATTTCCAGAGAGGCGAACAGTATCAGGGCAAACTGAACCAGATGAGAAGAACTCAACTCATGTTTTATGGATTAAGTATGAAATATATTCAATACATTTCAGTGTTAACTTTTATTACTGGTGTTTGAAAATAGAAAATTCACTACTAGTTTTTCCTTTGTTTCCCATGCTAACATGTTTTTGTGAACCTGTTTTGCAACAATGCACACTGTAAAAAACACTACATAGAAATAACTGACCTATTGCTTATATTTAAATAAACCATGTACACTTATTAAGTAATATACATGCAGCCACTTAGCAACTGCTAAAACCATGTTCCACCGATATTATATTTAAATACACATTAAACACCCTTAAACATAACAGCACAATGTCTACATACAAAATCTCTGCAGGAAGTCTGAGTCATGTGATCTCACACCGGTTTATTCTAGCCCTGGGCTTCCTAATTACATATTGACCAATTTTTTACAGCTCCCTCTAGTGTTTCACACAGACCTCAGCCACTGAACTTCCTGTCAAAATCAGAAGTGTGGGTGAAAGGCACACGGCTTGTTGGACAGTCTTTAACCTTCATTTGCTTTTTTAAATAAAAAAGGAAATCGGGGGGGAAGCAAAATCCACCCATGCAGTCTTTTTCAGCAGCACACAGGACTGTCAACAGTGACGGGCGATATATAAGCCACCCCTTTATGAGCTTTGAGGATAAAAAGTCCAATTTCTAAAGAGCTGAAGGCAAAGCGCACCAAAAGTCAAAAACGACAGAAAATGTCATCATTAATTCCATAGGGGGACACGCACGCATTGCATTTCAGCAGAGATGGATATGGATTTCAGCTCGTGCCCACACAGCCTTCTCCCAGCCCGCCGACAGCGGTGCGGCGGTGGGTGATGTGCTGAGCTCCGACATCCCCCATGAGCAGAAATGATGGTCAATTGGAAAGAGCAAAAGAAACAGAGTCACCCGACCCCTTCCGCCCTCCCCAGGGCTACCATGATAGATAAACAGCACTGGGGAAAAGGGGCAGAAGCGGACAGAGAGCGTGAGAGTCAAAGATACCAGAGCTGCCACGGATAAAGTATTAATCAGCAAGCCGCTCTATCGCTCTTTCTCAGCCTCACTAGCGGTCCCTGTCTCCCTCTCCAAATGTGTTCTGCCATTAACAGACTTAATGCAGGGGATGTCAGACCGGCAGTGACAACTTCACTTTACATGCTGCTGAGTCACACCAGGAAGCGTCACTCCCGCAATGCTTATCTATGCCAGAACCAACTGCAATTAAAAATATATATTACCATGTTTACAGCTGTGGCCTCTTCTGGATACTGCATCATTTAAATATGATTAGCAGTGGACTGAAATGGATTTTTGAGAAGGGTAAACAGGATAGATAGATAGATAGATAGATAGATAGATAGATAGATAGATAGATAGATAGATAGATAGATAGATAGATAGATAGATAGATAGATAGATAGATAGATAGATAGAAACAAATGCAGAAAATGTCAAAATAATGTGCTGGGGTTTTGAAACGACGAACAAAAAAATGAAAGACTATTTAGGTAGGATAAAGAATTACAGAATTGGCACAAAAACAAATGTTTGTATAAACACTACTTGGGGTTCTAAGACAACTCTGCATACTCAGAGAACAGTGAAAAAAGTTAACACACATATATTAGCACAAATATGATATATGAGGTATACATATACCATTAATATCTTATATAATATCTATATGTTAAATAATATATATTATGCGGGTTCATAATTCATATGAAACTTTCCCTACCCAGTTTCAAAAGCCTACACAATTATTATCAGTTAAAGTTAACACTTTAACCCTAAATTACACAGCAGCAGCTTCTAAGTCAATACTCTGTAACCATGAAGAATGAAACCATCCAGGTTCCATTTAATTACGGGCTGCTAAGGGCTGAGAAATGCAGAGAAAATGGCTGGTAATCGCTCCTAATGTAATGACCACCTCAGACGCACGTGTCTAAAAGAAATCAACTTTCATTGAAATTTATGCGAGTCTTTAAGAGGCTCTGGGGATTGGCATGGTCAGCACAACACGTGAGAAATAGGAACTCTGCTGTTTTCCGCTGGCCTTGTTGCTCAAACAGCAAACAGGTCAATAAGCCATCATTGCTTCCCTTCACAGCCGGGTGGCTCCGAATCGACTGCCCGCAGGTCCATTTGAGGGATTAAGGAGGGGGTAATGCCATCTTGGAAGATGAGACTGCATAGTTCATCTTTCCTTTGTGCTGAAACAGCACGTGTGACTGGTAATGCTGAACGGGGTACACATTTACTCTCTGTTTCTCCACAGGTGTCGACCTCTAGTCCTGTCACCAGGGGCGGCAGTGAAGCGCTCAGGGCGAGGGATAAATTCATTTGGATCAGCGTTCCCTAAAATAATCTTTTCCTGCATGCGGCCACAAAGAGAAAGAGATACTGGTGGAGATTAGGCCAGCGATACCCATGATCCTCTGTGACTGGGAATAATAATATAACTCCTGCCTGCAGGGGCTGGTTTTGGCTCAACGCTGTTTCTGTGATCACACGCTCTCAAAAGATCCCCAATGTGCTTTATTTGTTGTTCTTGTATTTTTTAATTGTTCCCTTGCAGTGCTAATTATTATAACTCTTGCCAAACATGGAAAACTGAGCTCAACTGATACTTATACAATGTATACATATGTTATTTTTTGTAATGGCTGATCCAGATGGATTTATACAGAGTTGAGTGATCAATATTCTGTTAATAAATACAGTGATGTCAGATACTGTTAAAAAAACACTGCTGACTTTTATTTTCTTAAACATTTTTGATATAAGGACAGGAGTTACCATGATAAACTACTACCGTAGCATAATACGCCAATACCAACATTTAATTAATATATTTTTAATCATAACGCAATGCAATAATCATTCATAATTAATATTAATGTATTATCAACAACCATCTTAAAACAAAAACCCTGTTTCTCTCCACTATAAGTATCTCAATTTCTTTGTAATCTCACAAGAATATTCTAACAGAGCTGCACCTAAATCAGACCAAACAATTACTGTCAAGGCAGCCAGAAAAGATTCAAAACTATTAACACCTTCCTGCTGAGAAAGTCCTGCTGGATGCATACATGAAGAGAAGGTGCCAATATTTAATTCGCGGGTGAATCCCATAAGGACTGAGAGGCAAAATAATGTCACTGTGTACATCTATAATCTCACAGCTGGTTTCAGAGCCGACTGAGGCTCCTCTGATACACTGTTATGATTTTATTCTGCTCCTTAGGCCTGGATTATATGTTAGTAGGCTGCTGGGGATTAATGTGGCCCCTGTGATGAGGCCCCATCCCTGGAGTTTGATGGTTATGTGATGGGAAATGATGGATGGATGGCGCGGTGACACGCCCTGCACAACTGATGTATTGTAAAATGAGACAGACTCACAAAAGCTGCGTTTTCCGGGCCGTCTGCAGTCGTTTGCCCTGTGCGTGGCAGCACGCATTATGTGGTTCCGGAGACCCATCCATCCATCTTCAGTGACTGTAATGCCACAATGGCATGAAATGGCATTTATGAGGTAAGAGACAGAGCTCTGGTCTGCCTCAGTATAGAATCAGCACAGAGTGACAAATGCTATATTTCTAGATGAAGTGTTGAAATAAAACAGAAGAGCTGTTGCTTGTCTTGACTGGACTGAAGCGTTTAACCTGCTGCTGAAAATGTGGCAACGATGCCCACCGGGAAGTAATAAAGGTACAAGGTTAAATGCTGAAACTAATGACAAATGACTGGATAACATTGATTTGCTCAAACTTGCTTCAAATTAAAGAAATGCTTTCTGGCTTCTCAGCAAACAGGGAACATTCATAGAACATTGGGTAACATTCTTTAAAAGTTGCCTGGAAGTTATAAAACACATTCTTGTAGTAATATTCATGTACTATGTTATCACATATATTCATATTTTGAGTTCATATAACTTGATTGTTTTTATTATTGAATAAGTAGTGGAATTAAATAAAGTTCTTATAACCACTAACATTAATAAAATGTATAAAAAACTAGATGTTGTAAATATTCCTAAAACGTTCACCTGTTTAAATCATTTAACTTGAAATTACTACATTGCATTCCACAGATGACTTCTGAAAACACAAGGTCTGAAAAAATAAAAAAAATTAATACAATTAAAAATAAAAATGTTTAAAGGCCTCAAAAAATCTAACATTTTTTGAGGAAAACAAACTTGAAAAGCTGTTTTAAGCAAAATAACAAAATGTGTACAAAAAACTGAAGCAAGTGTTTGTAACTTACACCATGGCCACATCACAGCTCTGGGCATCTGTTATTTCTTATTATTATCCTGTTATTTATCCTTGAATTATTATTTAGTTAGCCTTCTATTCTTTCATATGTTTGCTACACGCACACATTCTCACACAAATTTAAGACCCTGTTTATGGGTGAATAACGTTAAAAATCACAGCCTGCTGCTATTCTTTACATCATCCTGACATGTCAGAGAGGATCTGAAGCTGCTCATCTGGTTCCTGAGGAGAATCCAGCGATACGGATACAACCGCACATTCACTATCATTAAAAGGCATAATTTAACAGTGTGACGATGTTGCTTTTATTAGCCTTTGGAAGCAGATGGCAGAGAGTGTTTCATCCTGTTGCTTTCTCTCTGTCTCTCTCTCTCGCTGTCTGCTATAGTTTTCAAAGAAAGTGAGAGATTGGGGAAGGATTAATGAAAATACCATGAGAACAGTGTCGCTATACCTCTGTCACAGTGGATCGTGTGAGAGGAGAATTACTGCTGCAGTATACAGCTTTATCTTCCTCTCTGAGGGATTTTAGCATGATAACCGTTGGTGTGATATAGCCAAACTGAGAGAGGGATAAAACGGCTTTTAGGTCCACATAGTTCATATTCAAAGCAGCTGTGGTGTTAAGCAGACGACCAATTTAGGGAAAACCTTTTTTCAAATACTATTCTGTTCACCTCATATTTGAGGGACACAACAAATGCTAACTAAACTACAGTATCCTGCTAAGTTAAATGTACTGGAAACAAACAAACAATAATGTTCCTGTAGCTCAACTGGTAAACAATGTGTTAGCAGCACAAATGTTGTGGGTTCGATCCCAGGAAATACACCAGCACTGAAAAAAATGTATACCTCGAATTCACAGTAAGTCGCTTTGCGTAAAAGCGTCTGCCAAATGAGTAAATGTCAATGTTATAAACAAACAAGAGAAACAGAGAAACGCATTAATATATTTTGTCACAGGAAATATAGACCTGGGTGGCAACTGGTATTTTTAGACTAGTAGGACACAGAGTTAAGCTTTGATATGTGCTACAGAAATCAGCCAGTTCCGTGGTGCTGACTGTTATTTGCGATAACTGTTCAGCATGAAATGAAATGGCATATTCGTCGTCTCTCCTCCGAATACATGAGAAAACATCATTTCACATTCACCAACACTGGTGGGTAAGAATATAAGTGAACACACTGGGATGGTTTTGTAAATCTGAGTTTTCCTTCTATAACAGGATTTTTCATATCTGTTCCATGTGACCCAGAAATCACAACTGTAAGTATAATGTTTTTGGACTTATATGTGGATATAAAGTAGGGGTGGATTGTCCTAATGTGGGACACTTAAGCTTCAGTGGGTGTGGCTATCCCCCAAACCACTGAATTCCAGCAAAATTATATTATTCTGTTTAACTGAAATTATTTCACAGTGTTTATAATTTCACTGACATTCATTGGTTTGAGGGAGAGCCACATCCACTAAAAAGTGTCCCACATTAGGACAACTCACCCTGTATAAATAAAGGCTTGCTTCTATACAAACATGACAACAGGCACAAAATACAGATTGGTTATTTGGAGTACATACTCCTTATGCCAAGAACACATGCCCTGAATGGATGGTTTAATATCTATTTACCTACAATTCATACTTTCTCAAAGCCCTCTCTGAAAGTTTACAGTATAATACAGTAAAGCATACAGCACTTCATTACTTCTGTATTAGCAATCCATGGTGTTTTACATATTACACCAAATAAAAAGCGCACAGTATACAGGACAGGTCTCAAACTGAATTTAGTCTTCAGCACCTCAGACTGAAAGGTTTTACTTCAAAATAACACTAAATTCCCTCTGAGGGTCACAGACAGAAAAATGATGAGCACTGTAAGATTCACACATCGTGATCTTGTCGCCCTCGGTCGAGTTTGTTGATTAAATTCAGATAGTTTCTTTTTATACACACACACTCATCAAGTGTCTTTGAGAGCCACACGCTGCCAATCACTTTCTTATCTCACGCATAACAAACCTGTCAGAATTCACAACTAGAGGTGAGAACATGTGTACACTGTTAAACGGCGGTGCTAAAAAAACTACAGGAACTTTCTTGTACTTATTATTAAGTCACAGGAAAAAAAACATTGGTTTAAAATTGGTTTAAAGTTTTATCAAAGTAATTTGTCATGATTTTTTTGTCAATTGACACGCTTAGCAAAACATATAAAGTGAAAATTCCTTATCTTACGAAATCGTTTACATCATGTTCTTATATATTCTTATATATTCCGTATATTGTAATACAGCAACTTTAAATATAACAGGAAAACTACAAAAGTCCTTATGTTTAATAAAAGGAGGTTGGCTTAGAAGAATGGCAACAAATACTTGCTATTTTAGCACATTTAGCTGAAACTGAACTGCCGATGGTTTAATGAATAAGACGCAAATTTGTGCACTGAAATAACACTCAGAAAAGTAGGGCAACTTTTTACTGAACTCATCTCTCACTGTTTCCCACAATAACCGAGTTTACTTTGCATTTGCTGAAAGAATCGATGATGGCAGATCTCTAGGTAACACCAACAAATCTAACTGGAGACTGAGGGAAAAATGCTTAGTTGCACAATTTGATGGCTGGTGAGGCTAAAGTGACATTACAAAACATTACAAGAAATCAGGTGAGTAAAGTCACACTCACGCGAACACTCACACACACACAGACACACACACACAAGCTAGTCAGAACTGCCTGTGTTTTAGAAACAAAAAATATTCACTTGCAATACGCAGTTTATGCCTTTAATGCACAGCCATTTTTCTGAAGAATTGCTTCCCCGTTATGTGAGTTTTATAGTAAATGTGTGCTGTGTTGAGAGGCAGGTAGGCTGTGTGTTTGAGAGCAATAAGTGTTGAGTTCAACTCAGTTGTTTAAACTCCTAAACCACTCTGAAGCGACCCCAGAGGGATCAATTAAAACCATGATGCATAATCTGTCACACACACTCGCGCTAATGTGGGATATTCATGAAGAAAGAGAGAAAAAAAGAAACAGACACAGAGTGGGCTGGGGGGGGCAGAGAAAGACGAGAAGAACTTCCCCTGTCATCGCTCTCAATGGGACTCTGGTAAAGAGGAACGTCAACAGAATGCAAAGCAGGAGAAAACAAAAAAGCGGGAGAAGAACAACAAACTCAATCCTTATAATAGCTGCTTGTATTTACATATCATGCAGGCTTTTCATCCCCATTAACGCAAGACAGGATATTACAGTATGTAAAAAATGTAACCTTATATAATAGGCAACGTCTTACAGTGGAAATTTCTCTTTCAATAACAGTTGAATAAATACAAAAAAAATTGAATAAATACAAAAAACACAACAAAACTGCATATTTCTGCTTTTAAACCCCCTTCAGTGTCTTACCCCATAGACTTCTGTTGTAAATGAATCAGTCACAGTAAATGATTTTATGCTCAATTTTACAAACTAGTCACAAGGCTGTATGAACAATCATCCCAAATCACAAAACCTTCAGATGTCCATAACAGTCTTTTCAAAACAGCATGACCTGACAGTGTGATGCAATAGACTGAAACCCCGCCGCGTGTCACATGCTGACAGAACAAGAGGTTCAGGCCATCAGCAGCGAGACCGAAGATTTGTTGCAGTCTGGCAGCATGTCAAACCTTCCCAAATAAACTCACAAAATCACTAAAAAGACTAATTCTGCACCCTATTTTCGCAGCTTGCCTGGGTTGCAACAGGCCTGAGGCCATTATGATCTCATCTTTACAGGGTCTGCAAGAAGTCGCATTTTACACTGTCACAGAAACTGCGACTATATTACACTAATTACTGTGGCATGATGGGCAAGGAGTAGACTGGGTGTCAACTAAACCCGACGGCAGTAATTGGATAAAGGTCACGTAGGAACGCTCAGACATGGTTATTTTTATGCAGGACAGGCTGATTAAAGCAGACGCGCAGCATTTTGAGACATGCAACCAGATCCAGTCAACAAATCCAGAGTGTGTCTGTTACAGTCAACACAGAACACAAGGAGAACATTACAGTTTATGATGTGCCAGTAAACAGCACCTGCTTCCACTTTCATCATTTTCACATAACGATGATATTAGGTGACAAATATCTGCACTGATCTAAATAAAGCAGAAATGAAGTAGAAAGCTGTGAAGAATCATACAAACCGTGTCACTGAAATTATTACAGACACAAACTGCTAAAGCAATTCAAACTGAGAAACAGCTTTTATAAAATGAAGTAATTGCTTTGTGTTGACTGTTGTTTAAAGAGTACATGAAATAAAAACAGAAGTTTTGTGTTTAAAGTTTATGTAGGCTGGCACAGTAGACAAAACTTTTTAACAGGAGTCTTGACCAAACACATTTATGACTCGCGTTGGCATATCCTCTATTCCTACCACTACCTACCACAAACTACTAGCTTAAAACACTCATTTGTGATTCATAGCAATGATTTAAACTCTGCCTTTGTTTGAAAGAACAACCCCTTCGATATGACCTGCCCCAACTTCCTGTTTAGACAGGAAATACATCAACGCAGTAATGAAAATCGTGCTTATCAAGCCATTTCACAGCTTCTTCAAAGACAAAGCACCTAATTCTTTGCACACCTGCTCCAGTTGATTTCCAATAAAATTGAGGCTTGGCTAGATTTATTCCCACAGTCGGTGGGGATTTCTTGTTTACTGCATTCAACAGACATTTCCGTCATCATTTCACCTCAATATTCAGGCTGCTCCACACTTCTCACACAATAGCCTGTGGATCAGTCACAGCAGCCCTCCACACGGTACTAGAATATTCTGTATGGCAAAGAAGGGGGGCAAGATTAGGGGATGGCCACACAGAGCACAAACATCTGTGCTGGGAAGCATCTGCCAACTCCAGCTGTGAGAGCCAGAGGATCCGTCCGTTTCCACAAAATAAAACCTTGACCACATCAGATACACACACACACGCTCACGCACACCCCCACATCGGAGGAGACCCCGGTGTCAGTTTCTATCACAGCATCACAGCCGTCTTCCAAGGTTCTCTGGAGCGGCACCTGTGCTCCGCCACGGCCCTAATGAACCCGCTCTCCGCTGCATCCCACAAGATCGCATTATCCCGTACCGAGGCGCTGAGCACTACAGGAGCCAACGTGTGAAAACCGGAGCACTGACAGAGTGCAGAGCATTCTGTGTTATATTCCACCAAGACGTTTAATTAAACATTAGCCAGCTGTTGCAGTGAGTACAGAAGGGCTGATAAATGACATGAGGAACACACTCGACTGCAGGCCCAGAGTCTCATTCTATATTAAAGCCAGTATGATTTTTGCAGTGTGTTTGTGTTTGGATCCGGGAAACCTAAACTGACCCTGTAATCCCCATAATCTTTGATTGTGCAATCATTCCCTCAGCTTCTAAAATGACTTTTATCTGTTGATGTAACCAAGGCTGCGTAGGCGGGGTAAATAGCATTAACCAATCACAGTCTAACATGATTCTCCATCCAATCAGGTTTCAATGGATAAAAACCAAGTCCTGCCATAAATGATTTCCCACAAGTGTTGGGAAGTATCAAACTAAAGTACAATGACATTGCTGGATTTTTCATCATAGTTTATTGCGTTTCATCACAGCTTTATAGCCCAGCAAGCTATAGAATAAGAAACAGCTGTTTTTCCTCTTATTCTCTATGCAGCGTTGAGACTCATTTCATTTCAGTGAACTGGTTTCTTGTCTGAGTCCATGTAAATAAATGATTCACTGGTTTATTTAAAACCCCTTCAGCCAAGAATCAAACGCTCAATCCTTAAAAAGGAATTACAAGCAAAGATACTTACAATCTCTTTTATTGCTCACAGTGCATAAACTAAAGTTTTCAGTGCATTTTTAAAAAATGTAATAAATGTTTTGGTTACAGAGAACTGAATATAAAATCCTGGCATCTTCAAACAAGTATTTTGTATACTGAAGCTGCACATCACTATCTTTAAACTCAGATATTAGTGTGTTTCTAGTTCCATTAATACTTTTTTTTAGTAAAATTGTGCTTCAATATAATTTTAAAATGTAATTTAACTGTACTTTACCCACTTCAAATGATTAAAATACCAAATATTTAATTTCTCACTGAATATTGACTAAATTGAGAATTACAGGACCTTACAGAAGTCTCTTTAAAATCAGCCATAGAATTTAGTGTGCATGGTGGGGTATTGCTATGCTAACAAAGGTCCATTTAGCATGCTACATACATCATCATACAGATAGCATTAACAAAAACAAGTTAGCAGGTTCTCCACAAACACAAGGGACGGAAACAAACATAATATGTGTGCTGATCTGGATAATCCAATCTGAAATTACGCCTGTAATGTACAACTGCTCTAATACAGTCAGACTATAACGCTGCAATAACAAAACATCCATTCAGACAATAATGATGGATTTCATTAAAGAACTTTCTGCATCTTTCACCCCCCCACTTCTGCTCTATTAGAAAGGATTTAATTTCAAGGATGTTGTTGGTGGGATGGAAATGACACAGTGATCCTGTATTATCTATTCTCTCTTCTTCATAATGCGTGCTGCTTTCTGCGCCATCGATTGTGGCCAGCAGATGTTGTCATTAAATCAATTTCAGCGAGAAGAGAAATGGTTTGTGTATGAACAGCCTTTGCCCAAGCCATCAATGGGTCTCTGACAGTGAAATAAGCATAAAGAAGGTTACTGCCCCACGTGGAGAGAATCTTAGCATATCTGACAACTACTGAGTGACATCAAACTCTCGTTCTCTTAATATTTTTAAAAGTACTTGTGTCAAGATGAATGTTATGTGGGAAGCTTTGATTCCGGTTTCCATTGAGAAGTTCGGAAGCTTTAATTACTGACAGGAGAACAGACACACGGTGGATCCCTGTCGCTCCGTTCTCCGTGGATACGGAACACAGATCAAATACTTCCTCACAGAATATAATTCACGAATCCTGACACTTAGAACTCACGTGTGCTGCCTGTTTAAAATATCATGACAGATTTATTAACATAAACTCAAACTGTATTGACATTAGTTACTAACTGAGGATATGTTTGTTTTCTGGACAATAATAAACAATTGTTTGAGACTGTTATATTTAAGATGATTCTAAAGGACAATGTAAAGACTGCATAATTAAACAAAAAGCAGGACATATTTTTTGGCACTGATATATGATGATAATACAACTGTTAGATGCAGAGAAATTAAACGTAAACACGTTTAGTATACGTCTCTACTGCCACCTAGTGCTTAAAGTCCACAAAACACTGCCAACACTCCCCAGGAAACACGTTTAAAATTACATTTAACTGGTTTCCAAAGGAAATATGAAGTCATTTTGGATCACGTCCTTTACCACACATTCACTTAATCCAGCAAATCTGGACATTATGAGTTCTGGATGTTGAATATTGTACTAAAGGACAAAAAGAACATAATATGAGTTACAAAGCCATTGTTTCTTGTATGAACTTTTTGGGGAGTTCAGCCACGGTCCACTTCATTCTTCAACAATCTCTTTTAATTAGTTCTTTCCTCGGGTCGGTTATCAGGCTTGAGAAGATAACAAGCTCTTATAAAGCCATTCGCTGAAGAATCATACACACTCACCTATGAGCTCCAGCTATTACACTGACTCACACATATTCAATCTGTCCTTCACAGAACTCCTCAATTCTCTAACAGTATCACCTCCAGCACAAAACCCCGGTACGGCTCAATTAATGGCAGAAGTGGGAAAGATTGGTCTATTTATTGTACGGAATCCATTGTGTTAACCTATTCAACTACTGCTGAATTGGAAAGCCTGGCATTTTCCAATAGATATAGGCTTGGTATTTACAGGTTGAGGTAACAGTCAGGGGTTATTATGGAAGTGATACTGTACAAAGATGTGATATTAATTGTGGCTTGAAGTGTGAGTTTAAATTGTGCTCGACTGTCAACTGAAATCAGCTGTGTGTTTTTGTCACAGATGTAAGAAAACAGACAGTGTCATTTCTGACATTTTGAAAGGAGGGGTGATGTTTCAACGTTTATGAAAAACATGTTACCTGACTGGTGTGAATGTCTTATAATGACTTAAGAAAAAAAAGCAGTTAAATCAATCATTTTGAAATCCAAGCATGACTCCTCTAAAGTTAGATTCACATATTTGCATGTTACTATATCGTCATGGTTACATTCTGTAAGGTAGTGGTACACTGGGGGTTACCTATGTATCTGTGTATATAGAAAAGACCGATACTGTAGCAGCTTCCTTTACTGTCCTACATATGCATATAAATATGTTTCCACAGTAATGTAAGAAACATGTATAACACCACACACAGAGCTGTAGCATTGGTGTGAATGCTTTTAATGCAACGCTGTCAATCCCACAATCCACCTCAGTAGTATCTCGCTCCACTTCTATAGAAATTAATAGAAAACTCTGTCTCACCTTCGATCTAAACGCGACAGTTGCTTAAAACTGATCCAAAAAACAGACCACTCACTGAAAGAATAGTAAAGTAACATACTTTAAACAGTTTTAAACTTGTATAGTCATAAGGTAAATAACATCAGATAGCTTACTGCAGCAAATGTGAAATCACATATAATCAGTTTAAGTCATTCAAAGCTCTTCAAATAGAATCAGAAAGGCCAGTCTATTCAAACGGATACAGACAGATATTTCATGGGTAATTGAGATGAACAGAAGACAAACAAAAACAGGAAGGTAGAATGGCAGGAGCCCAGTTATCCTTGTTATACTGTCCTGTTTGCAAGCACAAATGCCACCAATTGGGCTAGTTTAGGAAGTTACTGCACAGAATAACAAGTTGCTTTCAAAATGTGTGTCTAAAAATAAAATGGCAAAAGTCTCTGAAATTACAGTATGAAGACTAACTTGTTCATAATCCTGTGATTTTTATCTAAACATAACCCCATTCTTTTATCATTTCTTTCTACACAAATTGCGTTGCTTCATTATGAATACACATTTTAATAATCTTAAACTTTGGGCCACTTTCCTTAAGGGGCCTTATTAACTCTATTGTATCCTCCATGTAACAATGAGCAGACTGACAGGAATCAGACATTTACTGTCAAAATAAAATTCTGCGTCTTTAAATTTGACAACCTGTCTTGTCCCTGACTGTAACATTGAACCTCACAATAATAAATCGAAAGGGCGTCGCGTTTCACGAAGCAATGAACGAAAACCGTGTTTTGACACCAGGCATCTGTCAACTAGTATATGCTGATAAATGCTCATCGTTTCAATTCACTGAACTCCACAGACGATGCGTCATGTATTCTGCCTGTTAATACAGACTAATACAGGGAATATATTCTGTCTGTCTGTCTCTCTCTCTCTCTGACTGTCTAGCAATGTCACAATTGGTAGACAACGCTTAAGAAAAATTGCTGCAGTAATTGACACAATTGCATTATCTTTAGCTTTAAATGAATCGTGTTTAAATAAGTAACAGTAAGGGTTTATCTGCATGCAGCAGTGTAAACGCACTATATGTACAAGCTGAATAGAATTTGGAACAATAACATTAGTGTGTAAACTATTTCTTTTTTGTAAGTAAAAACTATAAGTTTTTATTTAACACAAACACCACTGCTAGAAGATAAATAAAACACCACAGTTACAACAACAATTTGTTTCTTGTGTTTCTTATGCCAGATGACAGAGCTGATGCTATTGGCTGGTGATCGATAGTCATCATTAGTTTTCTGTGCCCTGTCCATGTGGCTGCTTTGTTTTTTCTGTTGGATTTGTCAGACGCTGCCCTCACAAGGTTTTCCAACTTATCATCCATCACGTGGGATTTACAGCCTGTGTAGATCGATACCTAATCAATTAGAAATTACACTGGACATCCACAATACTGGACTTTCATTTTTCTTTAAAGGAACAGTTCATCAAAATGATGAAATGTCTGTCAATATCGACTCACCCTTGTGTCGTTTTAAACCAAAATAATGTTGTTTTTCTCTGTGGAACTTAAAAGATTTTTTTAAGAATTCTATAAGCTGCTATAGTGACCACATTTGTCACGCTTCTGAAAAGCATAATAAAAGTCCTTTTATGACTTCCTACTATAAAAGTCCTGTATATGACTTCTGTGTCATCATATGGCCTCAGAGGAGGTTTATATATATAAACTGTTGTAGTATGAAAACAAGCTTAGCTGATTTCTTATTTGCCGCACAATTAAGATCATGTGATCCATTTTAAAAAAAGATTGTGAAAAAAACATGTTGGTCTAGAAAACTAATTTCAAAAATATAAATGGGCCTTCAGAGCCAAAACTTTCATGATCATAAGAAACATTTCGGTGTTTCTAAGTGGCTCATAACTCAACATTTAAGTGGCTATTAAATCCTGACAGGCAGTGTACTTTAAAATTCTCCTAAATGTTTCAATGTTACCTCCACAGTATGAGGATCTGAAACAACATGAGCAAAGCTAACAAAAATGAGGAAAAAGTGTTTTTGGTTAATAATGAAAATGTATTTTTGATGAACTATTCCCTAAAGACAACTTTAATATAATGACAAAACAGTTAGTAAGAAAATAATTAGTAATATAAGACTTCTGGGACATAAGACGACAATTAAAAGACAAAACATGACAAACGGTCAGTACAGTATAAAGAAGACAAAGGGAAGCAGAACGAATTATCCACTAATTAACAAACAACCTAAACGTTTCAATGAAGAGTGACTGTTGCCCATGGCGACGAGTATGATGTTGAGGGGCAGCTGTGTGGTTGGTTGTTGAGGGAATCCTAACAATACATTACAATAACATTTCCTTTCACACCTCAGGATTCTACATCACACCAATTAACCAACTCTTCCTTCATCCTTTCACAGCGTCTGTCTCACTTACAATTTCTTCTCTTTTTCTCTCTTACAATTATATCTCTCTCTCCCTCTGTCCGACTGTGTGCCTCCCCTCTAAAGGGCATATACATATTTGCATTGATCCTGTGACAGAATGATGCATGTGCCATTAAGGGATGGAAGAAGAGCAAGAATTCCCATTAAATCTCAGAGTTCCGGTTGACTTTTAGCACAGGGCGCTGATAACGGCAGACACACAAGGAAAAGTCTATACCGCACCATTAACCTTACCCTCAACCTTCACTGAACAATGCATACCAATGCTGTTGCTTAGATACAATGGGGAATTTGCAATGGTGCCATGGATGTTATTTAATTTCATGAAAAAATATGAGTTTTCCAGAAATCAGAAGAGATGGACAAATACAAAAGACCTACAAATACATATTTTGTTTTGCTTTGGCTGGGACTGAAGCTAATCAAGTATTGTTGTGTGGTTTGACAAAATGTCAAAAGTTTAAAACGAGAAAACTTATTAATAAAACTTATATCTTATAAAAACTTATAAGATATTAATAAAAAAATTACCTGCTGGCCTGTACTGTGAGGATTTTCTGTAATATGAAGCCAGAATTCTCCTTTCAATAATACTCCTTATTTGAACAAACAAACAGGAAGCATGTTTACTGCAAATAAACTAGCAATAGCAGCCTAGCAATCAAGTAGATAGAAACAGGGACAAAGCAAGATTATAGTTTATGAAAATCGACATCAAGTTAAAAATAACTCAGAATGTTCTTTAGTGTTCTGTTTTACCTGTTGTGAACTTTAATGTGCGTGTAACAAGCTTTACAAACAACAAGTCCAAGCTTATTTCTCAATGTACCGAATCTTGCTGCTCTCACATCATAATGACATCACAAACTAGATGAAATCAACCGCAGAAAGTCATTTTGTTTTCACATGCATCCTCCAAATTTATTCTGACCTTGTGCTGAGAGAAAATCCATTATGAAAAGCTAGTCTGCAATAAATTCAGGGCGCTAAATCATTTGAAATGCCTCAACACACATTTCAAATTAATACCAGTGCCATGGCTTTTTACCTCCTTAAACTCATTCAAATAAGTTTTCAGCTTGTTAAAGCGGCTTTGATTTCTGTTGCTTTAAGTGGGACACAAAACACGTTGGGAATTTGCTTACTGTTACAATGAGTCAGACTCAAGGGAAAATCATTGTGTGTATAATTCTAACTTATCCTGCTTATATCAGAGTCTTGTTGTTGTTAGTTTTTCTAATGTTTAAAACACAATTTACCTCACAGCCTGCAACCAATACAACAATATTTGTGTTTGCTTATATTGACATTATTTTGAGTGACATCGAGTTTCATTTTCAAAAAAATGAGTCTAAAGTTAAGGTATCACCGCCTCTATATTAAAACTGGTCATGTGACTGGTCATGTGATCCAATCATGGTGGCCGCTATAAAGGGTGACCCTCTCTGTTCTATAATGAATATAAACAAATACAAATTCACATGCCTCTGACTTTTAAAGCCATACAGAAAATAAAGTGTTTATGGAGGGAATGACAATATTTTACCAACTAGTTATTCTTCGTAAGGGGCAGTTTATGTACAGAAACACACCAGCACTCTACTGCTTCACTGTATACATTATTTTTTTTAGTTCAGTCTCAGCCAAGCCCTGGCAGCAGCGTTTCATATGTTTCAAATAAATTGCAACACTGTATCTGATCTGGTCCCTGTCCCTGAAGACTATTTCTATGCTAATAGCTAAAATATTGGCTAGCATGTTGTTCTTTCTCAATACACAACACGAGGTGCTATAACGGATGGGGCTGCTTGATGCCAAATACGAGTGCGCCAACAATTTCAAAGGATTCAAAATGTGTTTATGTCCTACGGCAGTTTCCTGACAAACCAATTCAACACTGTAGTTAGTAATAGTTATGCACAGTCTTATCTACAATACACTATTGTCTGCATATAATATGCAATATGGATTATAAATGCATGAAGCATTGAAACATTGCATGAAGCATATTAAACATTGAAATCTAATGTTTAATAAATCTTGCACACCTAGTCATGCCATGTTGAACTTTGGTGCTTAAATGGATGAGGTAGGTTCAAGTCTAGCTGCATACAAGTACTGCATGGTCTCATTTCTACTTGCTTTTCTTATTAAATGTTTCCACTTGTTTTTACCACTGCTGAGCAGCAGATGTCACTATAAAACCACATTTGAAACGGTCTTCATCCCTCAGTCTTATTTGTCCCTACTGGATAAATTCAACATCTCGGTCTCCTTCAATACTTCTTAACGTGCTCGTGTAAACACCACACGCTCTTCACAAACTAATGAATGACAAATTCAGCTAAAACTGATTGGATTTCTATTTGGCCAGTTAAGTGAGATTCTCTCATTACATTCTCTAATTTTGTTTACCACATAATTTTGTGCAAAAGATTTAAAGAGCTATTCAGAATTCAGCTTAGAAATTCAGTTAAGTCATT
This sequence comes from Yasuhikotakia modesta, assembly GCA_036877545.1. Lineage (NCBI taxonomy): Eukaryota > Metazoa > Chordata > Actinopteri > Cypriniformes > Botiidae > Yasuhikotakia > Yasuhikotakia modesta. The sequence continues at coordinate 19,599 of JBAJNP010005988.1, forward strand.
AAAGTGGCCGAAAGCCATAATAAACTTTCTATTCAGAAATTGTAACAAACTCTATTTAGAAATTGATAAGTGGAATAATAGCATAATAGCTTTAAATTTTTAAGCAAAAGTCCTTAAAAACACAGACACTGCATTATTAGCTCATGTCTTTGAAAATGCCTCAGAACTCACCCAATCTCTCCAGTTCGCCCTTGTGATGGTCTGCTCACAGCTTGCTCAGGGAAGAACACAGAACCGCAAAGTACTTTGTGCTCAGTGGCGTGTCGAGCGGCCGCTCTGCTCTCTGGGAGAGCGATAAAAAATCCATTTATTTATTCTCTTGCTTGTGGCTTCATCTCTGCTTCCCCCATTGAGCATGAGAGGGAGAATACAGGTGCCATACACTTCTATGAGACGACAGGTGGGATTGTTAGGACTGCTTGTGCTCTGTGACTTATGCCCTTTTTGAAGGCTGGTCTGAACGCTCAGCCCTGAGGATGGGTGGGGGCAGGAGGGAGGCCATCAGCAAACTTTAAATTTGGGTCACTCATATCATTGGTTAACAAATTTTACTGAAAGGGACTTCAAATTGCATTTATGAACCAAAGCCAGACTATAAAACAAAAGAGTAGAATTGTGGTGCAGTGGTTACATTTATGCGGCGAACATGTTGAGCTGTGATGCTCACATGGATGACACAGGTTTGAGTCTGGCCCTTATGTCTGAACCCATATCTTCCCTATTATATTTAATATTTGTTTAAAGGTCCTTTCACTCTAACAGAACAGAGTGCAGCATTCAATTCATTAATAAATAAATTATACGGCATTGTCTTGCATGGCTGCAAAAATGTTTTGTCTATATGAAAAAAAAACGTCTTGTTTAAACAGGATACATGACTTTAAAAAGGCTAATGTTAGTTAAGGAACCCACAGCCAGCACACATGTGACTAACCAGCCTCCAGCAATAAAATCTATTCAAAATTAAAATAAGAAAATGTGAAGAAACTGAATTTACAGCAGAAAATAGCTCCCAGTAAAATAAAAACAGCTGATTAAAAAATTCTCTGTTAATTTATCCAACTGTATGAGTTCTTCAGCAGCCATTCGCTATTTGCGCCTGTGAAATGTTAATTAGACCCCACGCACACTCTGAAAGCCAAGGGTCCCCACTGAAGTGTTCCATTTATACCATAGCCAGCATGAAAGCAGAATTCTTCTTAAACAGAATTGAAGTGAATTGTTAATACCAGCTTTGAGCTGTCACTACAATCACATGGGACGGAAGAGTGACCATAGATGAGGATATGTCTCTGACCAGATCGGCAGGCCTGGTGTTTAAAGTTTGATGACATGGAGAGTTTTTTCCCCAGCGAAACGTCGAGAGCTCAAGGCCCGATTGCCCTTGGAAAAAAGAGCCGGTAAGCAAATGGATGATTTCATTTCTGAGGAGACAGCGGATGTGGCAGAGAGTGAGAAGGACAGAGTCAGAAAGAAGTAAAAGGCAGTGACGGGGAACAAACACAGATACTGTCCATTCATCCTTCATCTAACCGTGAGGTGCCTTTTAACACTTAGGAACCAGCAACTCTCTCAGGTTTAGATGGCACAATGAACTAACATGCATAAGGAACAATTGCATTTACATTCACAGCAACAGAAACTAATAAATACTGTTAAAAAATGACTTTGCTGTAAATATTAATATTAACACTGACAATATTATTTAATATTAATATTTGTTACCAACTGTATTTATAATATTCATTTATAAAACACGTGACACCATAAAATTTGCCAAGTAACAGGGACCTAACAAGATTACTTTAAATGGTTGTTGGTCTCAATACTCAATATTGCACTAAATAACCATCATTGAATGTAGTCTTTGTAGTAATATAGTATTTTGTAATAATAAAAAAACTGAAATACCTTTCCAATCTGTCTCCTGCCCTTCTTTCCCCACAGAGCAGTTTTTGGAAAACAAACACCAAGCCAATGCAGAGAAAATATGCCAGAACAGATTTATGAAGTGACATTTGGGAGAACGCTTGCATGACATTTCCTTGTTGGTATTCTGTCTCTCCTGAGAAAATACTCCACAACACTTCAGCGCTTCTCCACAGAAGTGGAATCAGAATGGAGAACGCTTTAATATCACTGCTTTGTTCTCTGAGAAACAAGTGTAGGCAAGTTCAAAGCAAGACAACAGATCAATGAATGCCTTCAGCTGTGAAAAGCAGAACAGGTTACATACTGCAGTTGTATGGTGAGGTGCTATCAGTGTATATGCGCATCTTTATGGCATTGTTTTTAATCTACTATAAAATGGACATGATTTGACCCAACACTGCATGTTCCTGCCTGTGGACCGTTCTGATGCATTTTAAATGCTAAACTGGCATTAAATTGCCATTTCTAATCTGACTGGCTGGGAGTTAGTTAGGATTATATCAGTTTGAAAGTTGTGCTTATAAAGTACTGGGCTGATACAAGCTCTTCTGGGGTTCAAAACATCAAAACTTTAAATGTCCCATAAATCAAAAATATTGTGTTACTACGTTAGATGGTTAGATGGTCAGATAACCACTTACCGCCTTAACTACCTTAATCTACCGTAACTACCCCAACAATAACGTGGGGTACTGTAAGGACCAACAAAAGTACAAAAAAGACAACAAAAAGTTTTTTGTTGACGCTAACTTTACACAGGTTATCATATCAACATGTCAACAAACAATATGGAGGAGGAATTTGTGGCTGCTGTTTACAAAGATTTGCAAAGAACAAGAAAAGAGCCAAGAAATTTACATGAGACAGAAGTTTATTTTTTGCCTCCTGCTTCCTCACTGTTCATTTTCATTCTCTTTCTCTCTCTTTCTATCTCTCTCTCTCTCTCATTATTTCAATGGTGTTGTTTTCCTGCTAGTAAGACAGTCTGAATATGCAAGACAGGCTGGCCTGTTTTCAAAGCAGTCAGAATTTTGTCACAGCGCCTCTCACGGTCTGCAACGTGTCTCACAGCCGCCCATCTGAAGAGCATTTGTGACGGCCGTGAGCTGTGAGTTGGCTGCGATCTAGGATTTTCTGTCTCAGACTTAAAACATCAAAAGGCTTCAGGCTACAGTCTTTTAGCGTGCGATTCTGTAGGACCGTACGCTACTGTATAAAAGATTCTCATGGGAATTGCTATAGAAATGCTATTTTAAATGGTGCCAAAAAAGAAAGACTTACGTCTGTGTGAAACTGCAGAAGAGTAACAGCTAATCCATTGCTCTGTGTTATCATGTCATTTTTGCTTTGACTAGTTTTAATTCCAAAATGAAAGTGAAACTCTCGAAACTCGTTTTAACAAACCCAGTAAGTGTTAGCATTGCCATTAGGTGGAGGTTAATGTCACGAAAACTAATCTAGCTATATTGAGAAAAGTAGATTTGATTAGCACAGCCCTGAAAGGTTTTGTATAAACCCATTATTGTCTGATGGCATTAATGAACTGCGCTGTTTACCTGTCAATGAAAAATCAATAGGAGGCCATTTTGTTGCCAACTGCATTATGACAGTAACTCGGGAACCACAGACTAAAACTGAGAAGAACTTTAAAAGGGCAAGAACTTGAGGATCAGATGGAGAAAGTGGAACAGATCCAAAATTCCCATAATTTCCATTTTACCTCATCTATCAGTAGCGAGTCATAACTGCTCCACCAGCTTTGAAAAATTGGACCTTAATTTTCCCATAATTAATTTCTGCAAAAGAAAGAACCTTGATGTCTGGAATAAAAAAGGAAGTTAAACGGCAGTAATAAATTCAAATTGTGTTAAAGAAGAGACAAGCAAACGAGAGAGAGGAGAAAAAGGAGACAATCTCAACCATATGGCACTTACTGAATGTTTTGCGCTAGTGTCTCACGGCACACAGTGGGTCACATCTGTACGGATTCATTTAAAGGTTCTCATTTCCCATCAGTCCAAAACAACAGGTAAAAACACCTGTTTAACCTTTATTTGCATACGAACAGCTGTGTGCAAATACAAGGTCTAATATAAACAACAGAATACTTTGATGCCACAGCAGATTAGGAAAATGTCTTTGAAGGGAACGTATGACAAATCCTTTAACAGCTGTTTGTAAATTAATTTTGTTTGAAGACATGACCTGCATTTTTATATTAACTAATATTCTATATAGTTCTATATGAATGCACCCATATATTTCTGTACCTATATGTCTGTATAATTCAACATTATCCCACACAATGGTCATATAAACATATAATTATATTAAACTATGAAATTGCATATTGTTTATATGTTTATTATCTTTGTATAACTTCATCTTTAGAATATAGTAACTTGTGTTCACTGCATAAAACATACAGATTTTTAATTCATTTTTACACTCATTACTACTGTACAAGCTACGATGTAACAGCAACATCATTATAGTTCCAGCAGGTATGTTATCCATTGAATGCACCAAAACAGTAGCAGTATAACCGATCCATTAAGACTAACTTATAATGGCCACACCAACCGTACAAATCAAATCAATGATTACTATAGAAGTTCATAAAACATCGATTGCACATTGCCGTTTGTTAGAGCAGATGTTTTCCAAAGCTTCGGATGTGAATGTTTTTAAAATGTCTCTATTCTGGAAGAACAATTGAATTTCATGCATGGATCATTCAGTGTGTTGTTTCTGGAACCAATCAGAGACTGACAGAAGGCAATACACCCCGTGAAATGGCTTTCCTTCCATTACAAACAAGCATGATAATGTCCTCTGTTCTATCTGCCTCTGTTACCCTGTTAATGATCTCACAATTCTTCATTTTCAATTAGCGTTTTTAAAATTGCAACACAGGGATTTTATTCCCAAATAAGACAATTATTTTGATAAGGTTAAGTGAGCATAAAAAGTACAAATAAATTAGACGAATAAATTAGATGTTTTTTTGTCCATAAGCAAAAAATAAACGTATGTCTGAGTGTCACACATCAAGATATCTAACATAATTTTTTGTTTGCTTTGAAAGCAGCAATAAATGAAATGAGCCACACAAACGTCCTTGGTGTCCACAAGCTGAAAGCAAACATGTATTTCAATAACAACCTTTATTTACCACTAAAACCAAATTCCTTTGGCATGACTCCCTGTATCTTGCATCCCTTTAGCATACATTGGAAAGAATAACTCGCATTTTTCCCATTTTCAAAATTCACGCATGCTTTTTTCATTCTCAAACAAAAGATGAAAACCATGAACATTCTAAACACGTTTTCTAAGCATTAAAACTTCCAACACATTTTCAGACTCGCTCAGATACATGTCTGGTTTAAGAGAATCTGCCTGGTTTGCCATACACCCCTCCAGTTTAAGCACAGTCTGACAATACAGAATGTATTGGCTGAGCGGGGTTGCAGCAACAGACGTCCTGGTCTTTAAATGCCCATTCAGATTCAATCTATGAGATCCTCTCCAGAGATGTATGCCCCGCTACTGCCCGCTCTCACCCCATCTCTGCTTATGGTAAACAGCAATCTGTACAAACACCAAATGCGGTAACCTACCTACAGATCAAGTGAGGCTATTTTAAGGAATCTTGACTCAAGTCTGTGATTGCGGTTGAAGTTCTACCTAATTGCCCAGCGGTTAATTGCCCAGTGTGATTGCTTGAGGGGCAGAGCTGTAGAATTCTGGGACTGTGGATTTAGAAATCCAGACTGTTGTTTCAAACTTACTCCAGATGTCACTGTGCACCAAATACAGCATTTGCTCATATCTCATATATGGCTAGTTTTTGATGCCATGGCCCGCCATAAAGTCCACCCACACTACAGATGCTCAACCCCTGTGGCAGCTTTCAGGGATAAAAAAAACAGCATCTACTTGCATGAGATGACAGATCAAAGCATGCGTATTTCAGTGTAAGCCAGGAAAAATCATTCTCTGCTGTATTATCATATGTGTGGTCTCAGTTTCAGGTGCTACAATTGTGGGCTAGAAGCGTTTTAAACTGAAACGGTGTCAGATTCTCAGTCAGGTCAGATTGTTTGTTTATTTATTAATTCATAAATTCGTTCAATCAACTCAATCAACTATTCAACCAATTAACTAGTCATTGACATTCTTTGTCACTAAAACAGCTCGATCGGTTTGGTAACAGTATGTCTGCATTGACTTCTTCATTAGCTTAACTTTCAAAATCGAACAGAACTCTGATCAGCGTGTCACAGCTTCTCACCCACTGATCCTCACGTCTTCCTGCTTATTTGTTTTCTATTTTTAGCATCAGTCTAGCATGTCTCTGTGTGCATTAACCCCGTGGCGAACCAGCCACCTGTTCAAGGTGTTTTCCTACAGCTTACAGTCTGAGATACGATCCGCACATGCCTTAGCATTTACTCCAACCCTACATGACATAAATGGATGGGATGAAATTAGTCCAGAGTGCTTTTGTACTGCAAATACCCCAAAAAACTATATTGAACAGACAGTGTTCAGGAATATCATGTTTTTAAAAGTTCTCTATTGATACTAACAAACTCACACCCACACTCTTATTTCTACTTTTATTTTTACTTTACTTCTAAGAAATACATCACATTGATGTTCTATTTAAGCGATTTTCAACTTCACCGGGCTGCTCTGCCAAAAAACCTCTACACCCACTTATACTAATATTTAGCCGCTGTTGTAGAAGCTCAAATCCCTGTGTCCACTTCTCTGATAATAAGCCTTATTACCAGGCAGAATAAAGCCTATATTTATATATATGTATGTACATGAACAGACTCAATATCAGACTGCTGGTAATAAAAGTTGATACATATCCCAGGAGATGAGATCATAAAATGCTTTCCAACACTGCATGTATAATTAGGAAGGAGTCATTCATCAAGACATGCAGGTCTGTTCTCTGAAATGGGATTCAGAATGTATAAACCGAGACAGCATTCACCTCCATATTTATCAGGTTCAGATCACCGTAATGTTTTCAGATTCAACACCAAACGCATTAGACATGGGAGAGCAGCTTCAAAATCCATTAAAAAAAGTATTTAAAACTTCCCCCTCTTGGAGCGCATTTGTTATGAAGCGTCCTGTTGCTTTTTACTGTCTAGAGGGAGCCGGGATCAGATTTATTTATTTGATGTGCTGTCCTCTAATCATTACAAGGCGGTCGGCACAACAACGCACTTGCTCAACAGAAAATCAAAAGGCGTTTCCTAACTGTGCACTCCAGAACGCATTGTACTTATGACTACAATAATGAACCGACTGATGTGCATGATGGTGCATCAATGCGATTACTAACCACGGTTGGATTATTACATCACCAACCCGCTGTGATGAATTACCAGAGTCAAAGCCTAAACCCGTCCAATTATGTCATACCTGACTATGTAAACCAGTGAGACATCAAGGCTTTTAAAAAAACTTCCTATT
>JBAJNP010005989.1:0-27029 GCA_036877545.1 Yasuhikotakia modesta
GCACAATATCTTACCTGTACCCCCCCACAGTGTACACCAGTGTTTTACAAGCAGGGCACCACAATAACCACAACCTCAATAAACGTCCAAGCAAATTGTTTTCTATCACAAATGTATTGTTTCCCTTAAGAAGACATTTAGTAACAAACTGGAGTGTATAGATTACTTTTATATGGATGGTTGCAGTTTTTGTCGCTATGAAATTTCTCTATTCACTGCCATTGAAATATAAATGCTGCGGTCCACCGATATAAACCCACACTTCCAGTCTGAATATATCTGTATATAAACATGTTTATAAGGTTGCATTTTGCATGTTATTTCAAGTTATTTTATGCTATTGATACTGAGAACTGTGGTTTAACATGGTTTTAGTTGTGTCTACACACTCTCAGTTTCATGCACCAACTGACAAAAGTCGTATTATAAGAGATTTTATTAAAACAAAAGCTTGAGTGGATTTGCTGGTGATGCTGGCAGAGGTACTTCATCATATCATGATCAGAGGATGAGAACAGATTTAGCCAGTGTAGCTGTGGGCATGACGCCGTAACTGTAGGGCACTTCCTGCATCCGTCCACCATACTCATTTATCGCTTCTTTGTTTTCCTCACATTGTAAGTCACTTTGCACAAAAGAATTTGCTAAATGCCTAAATGCACATGTAAAAATAATGTTTCTAATGCTTCCATTAAGAAAGAGAAGCATTACAAACGTTAATTTGAATGTTCTGTTAACGTTCAAAACATCAGTTCTGTAGACTGTGGGTTAAGCGCATTGCTTGGTTATAGAAACGTTAGTCAATCGCGTTTTTAATTGTGTAACGATTTACAATATTTTACAAAACAATTTACTAATAACCTTTATAAAATATAATATATAACATTAAAAACGCTCTACTAAAGTTACAGCAAAAATGTTTCTGATAACAATCTTGGGGAACATTAGCCAACGTTCTGAGAATGTTCCCTGTGAGCTGGGCAGTCTTCTCAATGTCCAAAACACTCACATGATTAAGATACAAACAGTATTTTCCCAGTTATTTATTTTTCTGGGGTCTTTATTGATTTCCGGGCCAGACACACACACACACCCTCTCTGGTGATTTAAAGGTCACGTCCGTAAGGAAAGCAGAGGAGAGAAGACACACCGCGGCCAGCATGGACCTGTGACCGACTTCTTCCAAGCATTGATTCATGGGCGATAAGAGGAAAACATAAGGGCGGTGAATTTTCCAATGAATCACACCAATAGCTAAAGCTTATTAGAGGTCGACTGCAAATGTGAAGGTTGCAAAATTTATCAGAGATGAAACTGGAACGACCTTTTCAGTTTGATGTCCTCTGTGTGTGGTGATAAAATCTACTGTCTTCTGTCACCTATTTTCCATTAGGGTATGAATGCAGGTGAGGAGGCCGCTGGCCCACACAGATGTCAAACTTCTGCTGCTTCTGTGTCTGTGGTGCAGAAGTCATTTTATGACTGGTGGTAACTGGGAGGCTGCTGGTTCCAGTCTCATAAGGGTGACTGGTCAACGCTGTGCCCTTGAATGCGATCATTTGCTGATCCAGGAGTATTGCCCTTTTAATGCCCCTTTTAAGCCTGGCTTGCAATTTTAGGTTGTAGGAATGTTCCTCTAACGCTTCCAAATAACAAAATGTTAAAAATGCAATTTAAGTTTAAATGCTATTTTAAAAGTTCCAGCAACATTCAAAATATAAATGTTTTGTTATATATAAAGTTGATGTTATTTAACGTTTTTAAAGCGTTCCACTAACAATTTAAGCATAACGTTTAGCTGACACATTTTTAGTCTGTGATATGTGACCCATTTAGCCCAAAGTAAAACAGACAACATTGTACCACATTTGTTTTGGCTGCCCTCAAGTTTGTTTATTAAATCATTTATGAAATAAACACTGAATGTTAAATAAACGTTAATTAAAAACCTGATGGAAATGAATTTGCAAAACGCTTTAAAATACTGTTGTGGAAAAAGAGCGTTTTTAAATGAAAACACGTTTTCAAACATATCCAGGTGATTTAGCCCTAAAATATTACAGCGGTCAAAGGTGGCAAAGGTGTATAACAGAAACATCTGATTTTCAAAACAATTTTATTTTTCTCATACAAAGCTTGATTTACTGCAGCGCTCAGAATTCATTCTGAGAAATATGTCTCTGATTTCTGTATTTCAAATGTTTTCTGACAAGGTCATAGACTGAGCTCACAGCAGACATTACTGACTAAAACCCTCAGAGACTTGTGCTGGATAAATGAATGTGAACTTTTATAAGTCATGTTTCTATCAGTGTTTTCATCAATAAAAATCAGGTTTATTCAGTGTTGACCTTTAAGCCGTGTATCGTTATGAAACACTGTGTATTTATCCTCTGAATCTGAATACGAGGTTTGAGGTAATTTGAGGTAAAATCCGTCAGTGTTTTCAGCAACACAAATATCGCTCAAATTACTGGCATTGGAGCCCAGCAGTATTCACACCCGTAAAACACAGTGTGATACGAACTCTAATGACCCTGATGTACAGACATTAGTCTCACCTCACTGTATAAATATTATTATCCCTGTGAAATATGACTCACGGGTTTTCATATGGATTAAACCTGTTGAGCTGTGAACACGCAGAAACGCCAGCATGTATTTCATATGTTTGCAGGCCCTCAGGCTAGAACTGAGGAAATCAGATCTGATTAAATAAACCATCTGATGGAGACATACATGATAGATGTTGAAAAGTACAACTATAACACACACACACTCAGTTACACACAAATAAATATTCCCACACACACACTTTCTTTCATGCAAACTTTCTGTAGTTTTACAATGGAAAAAACAAGTTTTCAGTGTTTTTACAAATGGGGACGCCACCAAAAGCAGGTTTTACTTAGATTTGACTGATCTGTGGAGACACATTTGTCCACAATATATGGTTTAAGTAACCTTCTACATACACACACACGAATCAGTAAATGAGCGAAACACACAATGTTACAGCGTAACCAAGCGTTTCATTTAGATTTCATACATGTCAAGCTTTGGTTATAATTAAATTCAACCATATAAAGAATTAAAATGACTGTTCTTGTACAGCCTCATCTGAGGTTCATTTGCTGTCAATACAAACATTATATATTTCAGAGTCTGAATGTGCGAAAAATGTTTAGCAGCAGCCGGAAATTTGATGTTAATGCATCACTTTTATTTTAGTTGCAATTACTTTACCAGTATTTGATTTGCCAATTTCTACAGTTCAATCAAAGTTGCTCTTAGTATGTTAATTTTCATCAAATGTGTTTATTCAAGTGAGAACCGCAATCATAACAAACAGTGTCACTTTACCAGGTTCATTTGAAAATGCCTGTTAGCAAGGAAAAGTGCAAATAACTAAAAATAAAGGCAGTTAAAGGTCTAATTTATAAGCTAGTAGCGTCTCCGGAGGGAGCGCATGAGCGCTGGTCTGAGCTTTACCAGATGCTCTCTCACCTGTGTGACATGATTGATTCAATTAGTGCCATTAATCTAGTGCATGAAAACTGTCTAAATCATGTCATTATTTTAATTATAATTTCATTCATACGGGTTTAATTTGATTCCAATCACTGCTCACAGTCTACATTCCTTCTATGCAGTTCGTACCTTTTAAAATGAACACACTTTATTGCACTTAAAGGACATTTTTCAGACTTTCAGTCATATTAACTTTTTAATTATATCTCGGTTTACAGCTATTGGCGGAAATTGAAAAGAATTTAATCTTAGAACTACTGATAAAATCTTGATTTTGATCACGTTCTCCCTCAGAACGAGACGTTTCAGATTGAGACAAACCACCCGATCTCAAAAATGATCTTCATTACAGTATTTGCCACTTAAAAAATCATGAGCTTAATTTGTTACCCAACATTCTGGATAAGGTTGAAATGTTTGTATACATTATCTCTGGTATTTTAGCTGTTTTGTAACTGTGTCTCTTGTTTTGTACCTTGTACAGCTCAGATCTTGTGCCCTGTTACAGGTTCAAACGTACCAGTGAATGAGGCTGCTGGTCAGCGAGAGGTTGTCTGTTTTCTGCACAATCTCTCGGGAGAAAGTAAATGTCAGATAATGTCATCGCTGGAGCGAATGCTAAAAAGCCAAACGCTACCCGATTTATTATGCCTGGTCTTTCTCAGCAGGTTTAGTTAGACTTATTACCATTTAGTCACGTTTCTTACGCTAGAGGAGATGAATTTTGTCACACGGTTTTCGCATTACTTCACAGCAGGGGGATTCTCATCACACATCACATGCAGTTTTTAATTTCAAGAAACTGAAGTTTATCTTATGAATCATTTTTAGTTTGCCATTTGTGAACAATTCTGATCATGTATTGAGCAAATACTTCAAATGACTTTTTCATTATTCATAAACTTCCTAAAAATATAATGGGCTGTAACTGCTTTCATTTTACTTTTTCATTTTCTACACATTCATTTAAAACAGAAAAACACAATCACGAAACAAGTGAATTTTAACTGGTATAGCTGTAAAATGTGATAAACTGAAGCATGAAACATAAGCTGGGATGGGTGATAAGAGCATCATGATGCACCAAACAGTCCAGATCCGCACAACTTCACAGAGCCTCGAACCTTCAGCATTTAAACCCTCATCTGGACCCAGACAACATGTGAACAATCTCCAGTGGGTTTAATTTTGTATCTGCACTCGTTCATCACTATTAAAAGCATCTGTGGTTATTTGTTCTCATAGTTTGTATGTTTGTGAAACAGCATAAAAGTTTCTCCTGACCTCACTCAGCTAACAGGAACCGTTCTCTGCATAACCCTCTACAAAACGTCTCGCAACGTTATCAAAATGTTCTTGCGGTAACATTAGTAGAACATTTAACCTTACAGCAATTGCTTACTAATGATCGTATTATAAATATGATGCATATCATCTTACCGTGTTTTCCTCATGCATCTCTCCGGCGCGCCCGTGATCCCAGTGACGCGCGTTGGGAAGCGCGGACAGGTGACGCGTCACATGACGCGTGCGGCGCGCGGGACAGACGCGCGGGTCAGTGAGTGTTTGCGTTGTGATCAGTACTGTAGATGATCACATTTATAACATTATGCTGGTTTGTTAGAGAGGTTAGAAGAGTCCTAACCGGTTACAGTTAGTTTGGTTATTTTATTCCTCCATCTTCACCTGCGTTTGTTTCACCTAATGGTGGTAAATAGTTATCAGTACATTATGTTGTTTATAAATATATACAAATATCTCTGCATTGTGTTGGAGATCTATATCACTGCTCTGCCTTGTAAACAGTCACTGTATTGGTTTGCATAGTAAATATCACTTTAACCAACTACTTACTTGTAAACAATAACAATAATGAACCAGCTTGTTGGCATGAAGTTTGTGGCTTTATTTACTCCATTCATGCAAAATCTACTATTAAATACAAATGTTTTATGGCACATATATATCAACAACCTTCTTATGTTTAAGAATGACTTCAGAAATATAGCCAGGCAGTAACGTGAATACAACGTCTAACACTAGACGTTTTAAACTTTCCAAAAGCATTTAATGTTTTTCTAACATTTCATAGAAACCTTAGGTAAATGTTCTTACAACCTAAAATTGTTAATGCATCACTGGATATATCAGAGCACTTTACAGGCAGATGATGTTTGTGGGTGGTTGATGTTAAGCAGACGTGTTGAGCACGACCAGTACCTGCAGATGCCAACACAAGCAGAGCAGATAATGTGTCTGCCCAGGTAACAGGGAACGTTACTACAATGTTACCAGACTAATGTTCTGTAAACTGTAAAGCATTACTGCCATAAACATTTTCACAATGAAGAATAATATAGACGTTTGATAGTTATATATGTATCTTACTGTATAGACTGTATAATGGAAGTTTATGTAAGATCTGAGTCTATATATAAATCTGTATGATCTCAGTTTGTTAAGGGTTGTGATGTTCAGTTCGTTGAGGGAGTGTTGAGGTGTGGCAGACAGGTTAGGACGTTGACTGAAGATCCACAGACTCTTGTGAGATTTTGTGTTGCACCATTAATACATTTGGGAGATGTAGAGACTTCTTAATTCCCTTTGAACTGCAGAAAATACCTCTCTTGCTGTGTATTTGTCTTGTTTTAAGGATGTTTACTGATTGTTACTGAAAAAGAAAAAAATACATTAACTTGAAAAGCAAAGCTGCATAAGATATTCAGATTTGTTTTATTTTTTTGACCCCGTTGGCATTTTTAAACACAGACTCATTCCTAAAAATAAATAAATAAAAACTTCACCCCATCGGCAAAATGTTTCTTTCTTGTTCAAAGATCTATTCTCTTGTTACCCAGCTTTGCTTTTCATGTAAATATATCTTGTCTTAAGGGTGTTTGTATATTTTAAAAATCAAGACAATATATGGCTTAAGAAAATTGTTGTTTATTATTGCAGTGGAGTGTGTATTGATCTTTCGTTTCGGTTTGGCAATATTTGATACGTTTGGTGTCGTACAAATGAGTGCATGAGTTTATAAATCCTTGCAGAATTTATGCAAAAATTATCTTTTGTAGCAAGCAAGTGTTTGTGTTGCTGTAAGTGTAAAAACTGGATCTCAGCATCATATAGCTACTGCTGGGAGGGTCTTCTCAGGTTAAAGAGAACAAGTTATCTAAAGTTCTAGCAGTAATGTAGTTCAAACTTTTAATCATTTTATGCCATATAAAAATGAAGCATTTATTAAAATGTTTAAAACTTTATACAGTTTTTAAGTACTTAAATATTGTTCTTAAAATGAAGCAGTAACATTAAATCAATGTTTGAAACATTGTTTGAATGTTCCTAGAACTTTAAAAATACATTTAGTTACGTTTATGTTTCCTAATGGAAACGTCAGAAAACAATCAACCAATCGATCTTGATGATCATTGATTATAAGAAACCAAACTTTTGAACTGGATCATTTGTGTAAATATATTTTTTGGGTTGTGAAATATATGTAAATATGTGAAACAGCTTAATGAGGGCAGAACTAAATAAATAAAGCGAATGCATATTTAATGAGTCCTCCTCTTTTATCGTTCACATTTTAAAACTGGTGTGTAAACTTTCTCAGCTGTATGTGCTTGTCGACATAAAACCGATGACCGAAAACATCAAATGTTTGTGTGGGGGAGGCTGGCATGCGATTGCAATGATTTTTACATTTTTTTAAATCATTTGAGCTTTACTGCAGACCGTTTAATATGCAGTTAATCTCTCATAAGTATCTCCATTGAGAGAACATCGGTTCGCAGATGAACATGTTTTTCACCAGCAGATTTTTCTGACTGAAGCCTGTAACAGTTCATTAGGGTTTGGCTGCAGATTTCTGTCTCTGTGACAGCTGAACTTTCCCATAATTCATTGCGTAACCGGTCCAATGTGATTCCTGCTTTCATATGTGACCCAGTCATCCCAGCTCGACACTTACAACTCTATAATGTCAACATATACATCGCTGTCCTGCCTAATTTGACAAACTGCTCTGTTAAAAGGCTCATTTTTCCCTTCCCGACACAGTCATAAGTCACTGCTGACGTACTGTAGCCGGATCTGTTGACATATACGCGTCTGCACAATTCGGTGCCCTTTGGTCATTTTGTGGCAGATTGGTGAGCAATAACTATCATATTTCTCATAAATAACAGTCTGGAATTGCACATCACGTACGTTTGTGAAATACATCCACCATTAACGGTTAATAAAGCGCCACACAAAAGATATTTGTATTAAAGGGACACTCGCGTCGTCTGAAGGCAGTCTGGAGTGAGAAATTACACAGGACTAGTAAATCAGCTGATAAGGGCATTGGTGAGTTTTAACAGAGAGACAGGAGTCTGATTATAAAATGACATTTGATTTTCCTTTTGCTTACTTTAAACCCTATTTGATATTATTATATTATTGTGTTTATATATCATGCACTGAACTACTGAATTATTTGCACATGAAAAATTGTATGTATCATTTCTCAA
This sequence comes from Yasuhikotakia modesta, assembly GCA_036877545.1. Lineage (NCBI taxonomy): Eukaryota > Metazoa > Chordata > Actinopteri > Cypriniformes > Botiidae > Yasuhikotakia > Yasuhikotakia modesta. The sequence goes on from JBAJNP010005989.1 coordinate 8,052, forward strand.
AGCGTTAATTTGCATAATTGTGGGTAAAATGTGGGTGAGTTAATTTATGGTAATGTATACAATTACCAGCAGAATTCTGTAGCTGTGTTCAGAACTAAACATGACACAGTCTGAGTCAAAGTAAAGAGGAATCATGTTATCATCTGCTGTTGGCTGGATCACGTTGTCTCCTGAGATGTAAACTCACATTATGCAATAAAAACTCAAGCACAGATGACCTGACTACATCATCTCCCACTCAAACAATTAGTGACTCTCTTAAAATGTCTCTGTGTCCTGTTTTGTAATGGGGTTGTGAGTTTTAATGCACATGCTTTGTCCTCATTATTTTAGCACTTTAAGTTGACTTTTGATCTCCCGCCCTCCACAAAAATGGACAAAAATTATACATTGAGCATTGAATATTGTTTATGTGTAAAAAGCATTTGTTGGTATGTTTGTTTGTGTCTGTACAGGCATGTGAAACCTCCACTGGGACCGGGCATTTAGGGGGCGGGGCTATTGGTTGGTGTGACCAATTGCAGATAAGTGAGTTAAAGAAATCTGTTTTAAAACACATTTTTGATGATGCTATTGACACAATATTGCACAGTGTTTTCAATTAACACAGTGTCTTTACCGGTCAGCGGTATGCAAACAGACTCATATTCAAGGTTTGTTTACAAATGGAAACAGTGGCCCATATGAGCCAAAATGAATTAGTTTGACGTGAAAGAGGAGAAACATCGCTGGGGACGACAGAAAGACAATAAGAGGCAGAAATATGCAGGCAAAATGAATAATGGAAACCACAGACACAAATACAGAACATACAAGAGGTAAAAACAATAGCTACACGCTCCCTAGACAACAAAAACACAGATATTAGTAACACAAAGCTCTACACTGATAACCTGAGAAGTGCAATCGTGAGGTAAGATTTCATTTCACCAGAGGCCACAGGCTTCCATTCATCTCACGTCAGCAGCGTGTGACTGCAACACACTTTGTGTTGATCATCCTAAGCCTAATGCCTTAGACAGGAACATGAGCTAACGTTTTCTCAACAGTCTTGCAGTAACGTTGGTAAAATATTTGTAATATCTGCTGAAGGCCTCTGTTAGCTGAGTGTATTACTAAAGCACTGAACTAATTTGGGGGAAAGACAAACATTAATTAAAAATTTCCTGTCTTTCTCTTTGGGGAAAATGGACCAATAAGCAGGACTGCAGCAGCTGACACGTTTGCGTCCGAAGCAACACAGGAACTGAGTTGATGAAACTATTTCACGGGTCTTTATGCTTTACTGTAATAACACAGAGCGAAGCAGGAGCAGCCAGACATGAATTATTATACAAAACAAAACAAGAATAGCGTGTCGAGGGAGACGCTAATAGGTGATGCAATCAAACGACTGAATGACATTTGCATGTTTCCAGCTGAACCAATAGGCAACCTGGGAAAAGAGCGACGGTACGCAGGTTCAGGGGAGCAGTGGATATTAAAATCACTTCCCCAAAATGAGCAAATGGAAGCATTGAGCCCTCTGAAGAGAGTCATGGCGTATGCTCAGCTGTCTCGGGTGACTTCACACACACATCACAGTAAAATAATGATCAAACTGAGCTTCAAACACAGAGTGTGTCTGAGTTCAGTCTAATGCAGAATTAATTACCTCCATCCTGTATGACAAAGACACCAACAGCTTCTTCTCCGAGCAATTGTATTCACTTCAGCTCAATACAACATTTTCAGAACATTGGATGAAAGCCTCCATACACTCTTTCAAAGTATATCAAAAAGCATTCATTCAGTAATGTTAGTGGAATAGTTCTTATTTAGCGTGTACATACAAAACGATTGAACATGGCAAACAAATGTAATTGGACAACAAACAATGTTTTCTTCTCTTAGTCAAATGCTGCTTAAATTCTCTCTCAATTTGTGCCACTTCTTCCCAAAGCAGATGTCCAAACACAGAAGCCATCGCTAAACAACTGTGTGTTTGGCTGGAATCTGGAATATTCCACAATGAGGGAGCGTTTGAATGATGTGCAGGAGAGCTTCCCACTCAGGAGATGAGTAACAGTGAAGCGTGAGGTATATTGGCTTTCATGGAGTTCCAGTGATTGCCCAAAGGGTTTACTTAGCGAAACGCTCGCCGCGTGATTTATGGATTAGATGGATTTGTTGAGAGGTCTTTTAAAAAATTGGGTAACAACAGAGTTTGTTGTGAGGGGTTGCAGGAAATTGGCTGAAGTAGATTTGGTTGAGGTAGAGGCAAAAACAGCAGAGCCTCAGAACCTCAGAAATCTGAGGTCTGTAAATCTGCCAGTGTTGTGTCCCTCATCAAAAATGAGATTATTCACTTTATCAACAAGAAAAGACTTTAAAGTTGATTAATGACTTTTGCAGAAGGTCAGACGCTGAGAGCACTAATGGAACGGCTAATATGTAAATGTTATTGTCATTTTGCAAATTGCCAGCCATTATATAACAAAACTCATATCAGAGCAGTACAATCAGGACCTGACAGCTTTACATAACCAGCTGTATTCCTAGCGTCCAATTTTTGGCTGTTAAAATCATTATCCTAACATTTCTAAAACATTCCACTAACAACATTTAGAAAACATTAGTTGACATTCTGAACGTCCCGTTAGATGTAATATTAGATGTAATATTAGATGTAATATAACACAACAGCAGGAAAAAAACACAACACACTTTATTGCATTTTTTATTTTGGCTCAGGCATTGGAGAAGTTACCAGAGTTTTGGACAAATCAGAAACGTTTAGTGGCTGAACTCTTATTACATCCTGATAGTTTGAGATAAGAGCAGTTAAACTGACTTACTCAGCACATTTCAATGCAGGCTGAAGTTTCTCTGACCAAAAGGTGACCGTAGACAAACTTTCATACTGTGTGTGTGTCCACATGCTTTAGAATACACATCACTGTTGAGTGTCTTTGCCCCCAAGACAGTCATAAATCATGGATTCTGTGGAGGAGCACACAGGCAGCAGGCTGGACCGGGTTTGGGCTGTACACACTTGTCTTTTTGTTGTAAAATGTGAAACAGGCCAGCAGAGACACTTGTGAATGGTGAAGCGCTCACAACATTGTGAGCTACACAACTTTCAACATAGACTTTGACTCACTAACAGTTTCTCTGGATGATTCTGCAGTCGTCATCTGAGCAACTTTAGCTGGGAAATAAAGAGATATCATTTAAAGCTTTCTCTTATGCTGTTGTTTATACACATGGGCTAATTATTAACTTAGGTTAGAATTTAGGTCCCTAACGTTTCTATTAAGTAACAAAAACATTAAAAAATGTTGAATGTTTGAAAGTTCTGGGAATGTTATAAAAACACTATATAAATGTTTTTTGTAACTTTTTAAACGTTCTAACAACAACATATATTTTTGACACAGCAGGAATGTTGAGGGAACTTTTAGAGAACATAAGCTAGTGTTCAGAGAACGTTTCCTGTTAGCTTGGATTCAGTCTGGGGCAGCTCCTAGAACCGTAGGGGATAAAATGTTAAGAGGTTTAGCACACTTATAGGATAGACTTTATCCTAAAAGTTACAGGAGCAAATCTGGGATCAGTTTCTCCAACCCTCCAGGGCAGTTTTTCCCAAAGCAGTTGTAGATGCCTTCAGCACTGGACATGTTGATGTTCTCAGAATGAAACATCAGCTCATTACTGGAGCCTCCATGAGCTGCAGTGGACACGTCAGATAAGAGACTTCAGAAACATGAGGTAAGAGCCTCCAGCACAGCTTTGAGAAGTTGCTTAAGGACCATCGACAACAGCTTAACATCACAAGAACTTCGGCTGGTGATTCTGAGTGTCTGCAAACAAAACCTCAGTTTGTGCCCAGCTGGATTTTCAGCCATTTTTAATTGTTCTGGAAATGTATGTTTATTTTAAAAAAATACATTTAAATAAAATCATCCTCAGTTCATGCAGATCAGAAGTTAAATAAAGATTTTGTTGGTCAAATTATTTATGTGTAACATCATCAAATTTGATGTAAATGATGAAGACTTTCTCTGTGTCCTTAAAAGTCCTAAAAATTAAACATACAGTCTTGAGTCTTGATAACACAAGTTTTGAGTTAAATGGTAACAGGTTAAGCCTTTAAATTAATCGGTGAACTGGCTCTTGTTATTGCTGCATGCAGAGATAAGTGATTGTGTTTCTGACTCTTATCTGAATGTAATGCTGACATTTCTATAACTACATTTGCAATTTCATTTGAATGATGTGATGATGATGTAAATTGTACAAAAATGTATAATTATTAAAAATAAGTATAAAGATTTAGATCTCACTGCACCCCTAAATTATCCCTCAGTCTGCTCAGATGTAAAATGGTTTCAGATTGCCATGAAATTTGTGTTTAATGAACTGTTTACTGAGTTCAAATCTTTAGGTTTCATCCATTAATTTAAATTAAATGAAAGCAACAGATCTTAGAAGTTGTGTGAGTCATTTTCCATTTTTAAAACACTTTATTATCTCCGTTTAAAAGGCAGAGACAGTTTTAAATAAGTCATTGATTTCAGTGTAAGTCATTGAGAGTAAACACAGCATATGTGTGGCTCTCAGGACATTGCTGTTTATTTCAACATCCACTCCAACAGTGGTGGGAGTTTCAGGTACAACGGCTTGTTTGTCCAGCCAATGACACAGGGGTGGTACCTGTGAGATAACAGCTGCAGAAATGACACCCTCACCTTTAATGTTAGCCATCAGTTTCATGCCGGCTGCAGCGTAAACTCTGTGTCTCTTACACTGCCGGTCCGGCTCACAGTCCGTCTGAAGAACTGGTTTTCCTGTTCTGAGATTGTGCCGTTCACCTCTGCAGACCTCTGCTTCTGTTTCATGATGAATATTTATAAATGTTTATAAGTATAAAGTGTTTCTTCAGAAAGATTTCAGAAGAATTATTGTAAGCTGACCTGTTTTATTTCAGATGACCACGAGTGATTTTGTTTGCTAGTATTGCTAAAATGTTCATTTAAACGGGTCTTTTAGGATAAATGAGCTTTTTCTTTAATGAGGAGAGATTCATGAGTTAATGCATTAGTTAACATAACATAAAGTTAACATAAAACACCATTCATTATTTTTGTTAGTATAATTGTTCATGGTTTGTGCATTAACTATTGTTAACAAAACAACATTTGATTTTAAAAAATATTGGAAAACATTAGACTTAATGTACTAAGATCAACAGCCACTGCTATATAAATGTTCATTGTTAGTTTACAGGCGCTAACCTTAATGGAACATTATTGTAAATGTTTCCAACTTCTGTAACGTAATAATTATTTTCTGGACCTCAGGAAATAATTAAAGTGTGATTGACTTGTTTAAATGACGTTCAGCAATAATAATGACGCGTGGATGAGTTTCATGAGTCTGAAAACACCAATCCAATTTCCTAAAGGACTCTGCAGTATATTTAGTGCTCTCACAAATTACTTCTTTAAATCATTCCTAAAATACATTTAAAGGCACTTTAAGGGAGATGTGTCATGTTTTTCCGAAGGCAAAATGGTTCTTTTACCCTCTGCAGATAATTAGATGCTACGTTTGAACAGCTAATCCCAGCCCAAAGTGTCACCTGAAGTGCAGCTGTATCAGTGAGTTGGTTAACATGCTCTTACCGCAATGATGGTAGTAAATTTAGCTTGTGTATGTAGTGAAAGTGTTTCTTGAGAGTTGAACCCACAGCCTTTGTGCTGTGAACACATTGCTCGACCCATTGAGCTACAGAAACATTGCGTTTGTCTTTTCTTTGAGAAAAAAATGTCAAAAGATATGTTTACTCAAACATCTGCAACAAATCTGCTTTAATGTTTATCTACGCGTGTGAACACACAGACGGACGGTTGAAGTTTTAATGATGCAATCACTTCACATTTATTTCTTAATCTGCATTTCAGGCTTTGGATAGTTGCAGGTATAAACGGACATGCCTGAAAGCTCCCCTTCGCGGTTCCACGTTCTATATTTACGCGGCGCTTCCTCAAAGACGGAGGTTTGGGGAAGAACTAATGAGGTGTCTCTGTGCATCCATCACGTCGTACGAACAGGAAGCTGTGAGAGATAAAAGCAGATGTGAGAGGTTTTCTGCTAAGTGATTTGCAGCAGGTCTTTCCTTCTTCCAGCGTCTAGCTAATGGTCTGAGGAAAAGTTGTGATCATATCTTTGTCTTTAACTCCTACACAGGCCTCCGTTTCTGCTTTGCCCTTCCAACCCTCGTTTTTAAATCTAACTCATCATTTTTACACACCCTGCCTGCCGTTTCTTTTGCGAGATACAATTTGTTTTGGGTTCCTGTGAGTTTTTTTGTTGTTTATCTACCAGCCAGCCGTACTGTAGGAGCTTCATTGTTCAAAGTGAAGATAAGTATCTTTTGTAGTTTAGTGCCCAGCTTTAACCTGCGCTGACTCCTGCGGCGGAGAAACACAGAGACACTTTAAAGACGCCGTTTCCTCGACTTTGTAGACAAAGTGAAGGAAGCAGATGAAATTCAATTTTTATAGAAATCTCTGGAGTCAGACTGTCTGTTCAGATTATTTTGTTTTATGTGATTATGAGATTTTCTGCAGCGTCTGTGAGGTGATAGAAGTTTCTATCGCTAAAGTCTTCCAATAATAACCGCATAAATGAGACAGGTACAAAATTGCAATTATATACAGTATATAGTGCAGTTCAAACATCCTGGGATTAAAATCTCATTTAAACTTGGAAGTAAACAGAAAGTTTAGGACATTAAAACTTAAAACAAAGAAATGTTGAGATTCTTTAATTATCTGTTGTTTTAGAGTCTTAATTTTGTTCTTATTTTAATTGTTATGCTATAATATAATTTGTTATAAAAACATTAAATTAGAGAATGTAATTGGCAAAGCATTTTTAAAGTGAACTTTGACCTCTGAGTGAGAATTACACAAACAGAACTAGTTGTAAATTTAAACCATATAAACGCCTACAAATTAATATTTTATGGCACTAAATTTATCTCCCAATTGTAAAACTGCATGATGCAGAATAAATTATATAACAGTTTCACAGTCACGACCTCAGACGTCTGTGTAACAGTGAGAGCTTTCAGGAAGAACTAACTAGCTTGTCGTATTTCCTTCCAGACAAATGTCTTGTTGTGGCATTACTGGTTATATAACAGGGTTAACGCGTTATAATTTCCTTCCCATGACGACGTCTGAGACATCAACAGTCGGCACACCACAGAGAACGTGAGATATATTATTTACCAGCATTTATGTTGCCTTCACTGTTGCTGATCCGAAACACTTACATTACGACCAGGCCAGACTCAAAGGCGTTTATCAATAATAAGGTCATTAATTGTGAAGGGTTCTCAGTAATCGTTCTGCAGAAGAGATTCAATGGTGCTTCTAAAACCACAATATGATTTGGGAGGAGAAGCAGCCGCGTGTTCTCACAGCTTCAGAAAGATATGGGAGAAATCACACATGATCTCAACCTGTCCTCTGAATTATTTATCCGGACGCTCCGCGACTCTGGATTGTGCAGAACTGAGATTATGAATATTTCAGTCGTGTAATTTGCTTTGTGGCTGTAAGTTTGAGGTTTCATGAATCTGTGGTTGGCAGCGGCTAAAATAATGTTTCGTGCCACTATCTGAAACACACAGCTTAAATTAAATGGCCCTCAACGCTTCAGGAATTGTGAAATCCTGATTAAATAAAAAAACCAAGGTTACAATTTCAGGTTGTAAGAACGTTTCTCTGATGTTTCCATTATTGAACCATTAAAATTGTTGTTTGGGACATTTTTAGACGCTGTATTATATATTATTGCTCTATTGAACATAAATTTAAATATAGAAGCTCATATTCACATTTATATTCTGTAACATTTTTAAAACATTCCACTACTGTTTTACAATTCAAGAATAATTTTAATATATTTCCTGTGTAATATTAATAAAGAAAATTTGTGATAACTTTTGAAAGAATATTTTTTGAGAACTGTAGGAAAACATTTAGAGAACACCTGCTAACGTTCTGAGAACATTCTGAGTTAGCCGGGACGTTTGATGAAAGTGTTTGTCTTTCATTGTCATGTTAATCTTTTATGGCCTCATTAAAAAGTTAAATGAAATGTTCTGCTATGTCTCTGTTTGTTTTTCAGACTGGTTTGTTTGACAAACGCACACTGTCCTGATGCTGAGTTCATTTATCACACGTAACAGGACAGAATCAAAGTCATTGTGCGAAACCTCCCGTGTTTCTGAGAGCGCGTCTTTTATCAGTGTCAGATAAATGGACCTACAGAGAGCAATGGTCGTGTTTTACCCTACAGTACACACTGATATGATAGTTCAGTTATTTTTCACCTGACGCTCCATTAAACCCAAGTGTATAAGTGAATGTTTACACACTTCTGTCTGTTTGCATAGAGTTCACAAACACAATGCTGCTAAAATGTTGATCATTTTTGAATTGTAACTGCACACTGTATGTGACACAGAACTGCAAAAACACACTGTGACATATACAGTTATCATTTTAATTCAGATCTGTATGTTTTGATGCTCTAAATGTAAATTGATATATATATTATTAAAACATTTTATTGTAAAAAACAAAGACAAGCGTTGCCATATCTTTCAACTATTTCTAAGATGAAGAAATATTAATACATTTGTTGATATTTTTTGATTATTAAAAACAAAACAAAGGATGTTAACCAATAAACATGTTTAGTTTCAGCCGGATGGTGAATCTGCGTTCTTCACTCATGGCCGAACTTTTCCTCAAAGGAAAATTACTTTCAATTTTCCCTCAGCTCGGCCTCCATCATTCAAAGCCTCGTCTTCCAAAAATCTCCCGTCACACATTCCAGCGGCAGAACAACATTGTCAAATTACTTTCATGTGAAGGACTCGGACGGTTGCCTGATACTGTTGGTCAAATGTTATGAAAGTGGAAATAACTAGTTCATTTTCAACTCTCTCTTTTTTCCGTGCAGGAGAAGAAAAGCTCGGTCGCCCGTGGGGAGGGTCTGATGTGCACAGATACTCGGTTGGGGTTGTGTCCTCATTAGCAATGCTAATAGTTTTCAGCACTCAGCAGCCATTGCTGTCAGCAAACACGCTTTGTTTTGGTTTGTGAGTTCGGGGACTTTGAACATGAGGGATGGTTACACACACGTCAACACACACATTTTGTGGTGCTTAAAAAGAACCAGTTTGTAGTCGCGTGCCTTCAGGGAAACAATGTCTCATCACGCATGAATCTCTTTTAAATGGAGAGGGGCTGGAGTAATCAACCCGCGGGGTCTTTTTAAGCAGCATGCGGTACCGCTTTACTTTACAACAAGTGTCTTTAACACAGGAACACTTGGAAGGGTCGAGGAATAAAAATGCAACAGAAATCCAGTATTTTTCACCCTGAGAGATGACAGAACTCTCAGATACACGACGGGCGTCATGCTAGGAAGCAGGTTTCTGTCTGCTTTGAAAGCGATAGCTTCTTAGCGACACACTGGGTGGTATAAAACAGTAGCGTGAGAGAACTTTCCTGCAACAAATGGATTTTCTTTTAGAAGGTTTTCTGTAATGTGGAAATGAGATGATAAACTTCAAAACTGTCTGAGCTAAAGAGACTCCTCCATGCTGCTAGCGGACGTCATGCGATCGCCCATCACCCGGGTGGCCCGCAGGGCGTCAGATGAACTTTTGGCCCAAGCTAACAGGGAACACAATCAGAATGTTGGCTAACGTTCTCTAAAGGTTTTCTCAAAGTTGTTAAAAATGTTCATATGGTATGTGTCAAAAATTTCATTTTTAAGTAGTTAGATGTAACATGTAAATGTTACATAAATAATTTGAATGTTTTTAATTTTTAATGTTGACTTAACAAAACTGTTAGAGAAATATTCTTACGTTCTTAAACGTAATTGATTGTGTTTAATTCCTATTAGCAGCCATATCATGCTAACAGCCTGTCTGTTCTTTAAAACTGTAAACCAGAACTTTATTTGGTTATAAATAAGGTCAGTTTGACTTCATTCGACTTACAAACTAAACTAATAGAGTTTTTCAGTTATGCTGGCAGTGTGTGTTTCTAACAGAGATGGAAACGTACTGACAGCTTTCAGCAGCCGGCCGGCGCTCTGTGTGGTTCAGAGGAAAGCCTTTCATACAGTCACCATCTCGCCCCATGATTCACACACTCCTCCTCTCTCTCGCACACTAATAAGGGAGCAGAAGGCCAGGGCAGGTCTCTGCCTTTAATTGGCTCATTGTAAAATCAGACAGTATCGTTCATGCTGAGGGACGACAATGATCTCAAAATGTTTCTGCTGACACTAAACAAGAGAAAAACATGATGAGTGTGTAGCTGATATAACACACTTCAGGTTGTACAGAGACGTGAAGATTGATTTAAAGCAGATGTTCACAAAAAATACAAATTCTGTCACCATTTGTGAGACAAAAACATCAGAAAGGTGAAGTAGCCAACAATTAAATGAAACATAAAGAGTTACAAATTGGAAAAACTGGAAAAGGCTGCAGGGCTCCAAAGTTACAAAAAACACTTTTTCACTATATTCAGTTTCACTGATTCTTGTGAAGTCTAAACCTGATGCAAAGCTCAAACTCTCATAGACATTAATCTAAAGATGTCATATTCTATTTGAGAGCCGCAGCGCTTGTCCCCTGTTACTGTCTGTCTGTCTGTCTGTAAGTCACAGTATTCTTTTAAATCTCATCTTATGTGGTCAAAAGAAAGAGCAGAAGGGTGAGAAACTTTCTTTCATTTCTTTAAAAGAACAGATAAATGAGATGTTTTGTGCATAAGACTAATGAGAACCATTTAGTGTTTATTATTATCTAGCCGTCATGCTGAGAGCGGTAAGTGTTCAGTTATTTTCACATAAAGAGCAAATAAATGATGAACATTTTCAACTATTCAAACCTAAATCTACATATTTTTAATAGAATTTCAAGACTGTGAAACATATTTTAAAAGTAAGTAAACAGTGTCTTAATTAACACAAAAACTCAAAATACAGAAGAGGCGTTTGAGATCCTGCGCTATGCTAATAGCTCACTTAGCAAGCAAAGCAAGTGTTGGTGGCTTTGACCATGTTAACTGCTTCCTTTACTGCAGACTAGATGTTTATGTCTTACTGACAGACTCATGTCCTGAACCTGGAATGACCCTGAAACTTGCAAAAGCAGATATTTATTGGAACACAAAAATTCTCATTTTTTATACATTTACACAGAGACTGTTTTGGCTGTATTTTTAAACTTTGTAAAAGGAGCTTTTCTTAAACTATTGAAAGATAACTGGTCTAAAATGTAAAACAATAACACTGACCACGTCAAGAGAGTAAAAAAGTTAAGCTATGCTTCCATAGGAACGGCCCTCAATAGCCCGCAGGCTGTCCTGGTGACCAGAGGGGAAAAATGTAAATAGAAGACAGTGACGGGACGTCTGAAATCATTTCATTCACACGCCTGATCTTCAGTTAATAAAGTTTCAATAATTCAGTTTCCAGCTCTAGACTAGCTTTAAATGACGCATTAATGCTTTTCATTTGAGAAGATGTGAGATTCATCTACGGCTTGTGTGACTGTCGTCTTCTGAAGCAGAGACAGGAAATCGTATCATGAATCTTAATTTTAATTATATTAAAAATAACCTTTTCAGTGTTTTTGTCAGTCAATGAAGACGTTACAACATAAAATTGTTAGCTGGGTATAAACATTTTCTTTATACCCGAATATAAAGATAATAAAGATGAATATAAAGATATATTTACTTATAAAGATAAATATACTGTACAAATGTGACTTATTTTTAAATATGTCCTAAATGTTTCCTCTGGGTAAAACAAAGTTTATTTTTCTGCACAAAGTTTATTCTTTTTGTACAAATAAAGACTTTAGATAAATCTTTCTGTTCAGAAATCTGTGGGGATAAATTTGCATTCTTAGAAACATCAAAGGCTAATTGTTAGCATTAGCAGAGTCGTGCAGCGGCCGCTCACTCATCTAATGGAACATCAGAGCCGGTTTCCCTGTTCATTCAGCATCTGTAACTGAAGACCAATCACAGGATGAGCTTGAAATGGGACCTCTGGCTGGAGATTGATGATAACTCATTCTGTAAATTGGAGTAAATTGCCATATCTCTGTCTCACCCTGTTTGTGTGCCCATTAAGTTCACAGTAACACGAGGTAAACAGACTCACAGGAAGTGAATCAGAGCACACAGTTAAATGGACGTAGCGTGTGGTGGTTGATTTAAACCCAAACTACACGCGTGTGCAGGCAAAACACGGTCCCTCAAATAACAATTTTACATTTTGAGAATGTTTCTGTATCGTTTTCATGAAAAAATAAACCTGAAAATGCTGTTTTATAAGTTTAAGGAACGTTCAACTGTTTTGAGGATGTTGTTTCAACTGTACTTCTTGTGTTTTAGTTACCATTTTTAAAACATTACACTAGCTACTTAAGAATAATGTTTTAGATATATATACTATATACAGTGTAAGAAAACGTTGCACTTATGTTTCTGAGAGAACGTTCTGAGAATGTACATCCAGTGTTTGCTGATGGATCAGGACTCTGGAGGTCTCTGGTGGGCTGGTGTTGTGGTGGTATGTTATATTTACAGTGTGCTTGTCGTTTATTAGAGATGAATGGTTACAGATTTAGGTTTCTAGGGCTGGTTTGTGTGTCAGATGACCGTGAGTGAGGGTTTGACAGGAAATGATTTCAGGTGAGCTCTGTTTTTATGTACATTTTTGAAGCATAGAGGTTTTCTCTAAAGCAAGAAACAGCCTAATGATGTTTCTTGCTTGAGACTGACAGAAAAGCCGTGACTCAGTGTCCATGTAACATTCTGTACATTTGCATCTTTTAATCATAAAATGTCTCGACTCCACAGCAAACAGCAGTTTTTGCTTCACTGTCCTAATGTTTATGGAGAAGGTGTGTGTCAGTAATGAATCTGTCAGTGTTTATTCAATGAACTCATACAAACAGAAATGAGCTGTGTAGTCTTTATCTAAAATTGCAGATTTCTCTAATAAAATGATGTAATGATGATGTAAAAGTTCAAATTTTTAATCTTTCAATGTTTTCTTTTGAAGGACATTATCAGACGTCTGGACATCTGCAGACACCAACACCTCAAAAAGTAAAACAGCCTGTGATGGGCTTTACTCCAGATGAGAAGAAACCGCATGAGGTCAAGAGGCGCTGGCGTATTTCTCCTTATTCTGCACAAACCAGCGAACGGCGGAGAACAGCGAGACCTCGCTAAGACGCCCTGCGGTCGCGTCGAGAGCTGCTTTCCACTTCTTTGCTAATTATTTTTAAAAGCAACTTCTGCCCAGCAAGAGTTCAATCAAGGGCGGTTGAAATGAAGCGAGAGAGGTTGAGATTTGTTATGGTTGCTGTGTTTGCAGTTGAGCTGCAGCCCGTAGACTTACTGTAAGCGGTTTTAAGGCACATACTGTGTGATTCATACAGTGTGGCGTGAGGAAACGTTACGCAATCTGCTGAGATACTTTGACAAGATCTTTAAACCAATGTCAAGAATCGCCTGCAAGTACAGATATTTAAAATCTGCTTCTGTTCAAGGCTTTGATTTCATCAGTTCTCTTTAGGCTCTGGGTGCTGCAATGCATCTTGGGAATGACCCAGCTAACAGTGAACATCATTATACCCAAACAACATATAAGTTATCATATAACCAAACAACAATGTTAATTCAACTGAAAATTTCTTAAAACATTAAAAATAATATTTTTAATGTTTTGGTTAATTAATGGAAACATTATTACAGTCTGAAATTATCGTCTGGGATGACTTTCCTGTGGCTGGTAGTTTGTCCCTCAAGGTATTTTAGATTGCGAGTGTTGTTTGTTTTTCTCCAGGGAGGCGCAGGCGATGATTGTGTCGTCTTTCCCTCGTCCTGCGTTTCCTTTTTCATTAATTTTTGATTTGTGCACATGGTGAGATTTAATACGACTGTAATTCAGATATGATGCATTACTTCATGAGTTCACATCTCATTGGAACAATAGTCATTTGCAATTAAGAGATAAACATGTTGATTATGATCAGCTGTTTTATACTGTCTCTCTGTCGCACTCGTTCTCTCTCAGTCTTCTGCTTTAGCGCTTTAACACATCGAGCATTTTGTTTTATTTTTCTTAAGCTGTAACTGTAATTTGTTATAAAATAAAGTTGCAAAGAGCATTCTGTGCTGATCTGTATATTCTCTGTCTAACTTTATGTAGGGAGTTATTTTAAAGGTGGACTCAGTAATTAGTGTCTAATTTAAAACCCAAAGTTTTACCTATAAAGGACTGAACAAAACTTTAATGTAAAAATAACAGAACTAATGAGCTAACGTTAAACTAACAAGCACCGCTCAATATTTTATTTTTCTGCTCGGCCAGGCACAGCATGCTGCTCGGTATCTAGGGTGTTGCTATGCAGTTGCTAACTTGTTCGGAGTGCCTCTTAGTGTATTGATGTGTTTGCTGGGGTGTTTCTGCAGTTTCCGGGCCATTGCTGGGTTACCGGTCCGTGTTTAAAGAGACACCCCCAGTCTCTCAGATGTCAGACAATGTTCAGTCCTCAGTGTAAGTCTGTGTGATTTTTTGGACAGAAATCACAGCCGGTCTGTTGGTATCCTCATCAACGTTACGCAGATAAATAAACCAGAGGATTATTTTCTTATTTATACACGTTTCTCTTTCGCTTCACGTTTACAGTCTCTGGATATCTCTCCCTGTTATTTTTCCTCGGCGTGTAATTAATCCGACTTCACCGATAATGAGTCTTGCTCCTGCCAGTTATCTCCTGTGACAACCGCGGTATCCATGGCAACGGTGCCATCAGACATTCAGAACTGCTGAAAAATAATGGCATGTTTGTAGCGGGCAGCGCTGATAATGATGATGGATGGAGGATCAAGACGAACTTTGATGAGCTGAGACGAGGCCTCAGAAGTTGACGTGCGGTTACATTTATCTCCCCGCCCGATACACACCAGGATCGTGTCACATTTGATATCAGATGCCGTAACGCCGGTGTTGACCGCGGCAGCAGGAAGCTGTGAGCAGGAAACATGTGTCGTCTCTGTGTCGTGGGTTATTGATGCTGGAAGATTCTGCGCTGACAGACATAATTGTTACGCGCCTGAGTTCTCTTGACGTATCCAGATAAACACGTGTGAACATTGTTTACACAGGGAACCGCCTGAGATCAGATGCTGATGTTGTTTATTGGGTGTATGTGAATATTAATTTGTGAGCATATTACTAGCTAACAATTTTAAGTTGTTTCCATAAAGTAACAAAAAATGTTAATTTGAAAGAGCAMGTCTTGTATTAACATTATTGGTTGGTTCTAAGAACGTTAGTCAAACAATTTTTTTAATGTTTAAACATCTGTAAAGTTTAAAATGTTCCACTAACAAGAATAATATTTTTATATGTATGCCATATTTTATATGTATATGAATTAAATGTTCTACTAACAGTAATGCAAGAATGTTTTTGATAACTTTGAGAACATTTAGAGAACCTTAGCAAACGTTCTGAGAATGTTCCCTCGCCACAACAGTCACATACATATATTGAGGCTATAAGGATGTTTTCATGACTCTTTAACCCATCCAAACCTAAACACAGCATATGTATATATTTGTGTGTGTGTGTACGTAGGTATATATTGTATATATATTTATAAGCCTTTCAAACTGAACAGTTATCCTTAAACATCACTGTCCTGTGGGTCATTTAGATGCATGACATAACACTGCTGTCTGATGAGTTACGAGACTCTCTGCAGACACCACAGACTGCAGGGACGTCTCGCTCAATAATGTGCTACTTGTAAGTGTCCTATCAAAGGCAAAAATCCCTCTGATCCGCACTTTTGTCAATGGTACTTATTACTGAGAGCAAACAAATCTACTCCATGTTTCATGGAGAGAGAGACCCGGCACAGACGCTTAATGGGTTGGCGGCAAAACTCGGCCTACTTCATAAACACAGGATATGAGGGAATTGTTGAAGGTGATTAAGTTTGTATGCCTAGAAATGAGAGGCAGAAATGTGAGGGAGGGGCGTCTGCTCAACTCCCTCTAAAAATACTCCTAAAATGTATTTAAAGCGGCTAGACTAAATCAATCCTAATAAGTGTCAACTCACTGTTTCTGCATGATATTTATATCCCTAAATTGAGACACAATTTGATAACATCTTTGGTTTGACTGATGTTTTTTCAGTCAGAGTCACAAACGTTCGGCTAAAGCTGAAATCTGTAACTTTACTTGGTAAAAATGATCAGTTATTGAAACAGTTATTGATCAATAAATTACAGATCAGACTTCAAAACCTTCTAATAATCTTACTCACAACATTACATTTATAATAACCATTTATAATTTAAGCTGCCAGGTTTGATGTTTGTCTGTAAACAGAAGGAGATTCAGTTATTATATCACACGTCTGTGTCTGTAGTTTGTTCTTTCAGCAGTTGTTTATAATTTAAACTTGCCATCCACGTAAAAAAAATGATGAGATGGCAGTATAGAGGCAAAAGATACAGGTTGCGATTTTAACTTGGATTAATATTAAGATAAAAATCTCTCTTTCGTAGCTTGTGTTTTGTACTGTTGCTAGTGTTGGTTATACTAATTCAACCATCACTCTTCCTGTTAACATTGAGGAGATATTTGAATGAACTCTTAACAATGAGAGCTGAATTTCAATGTGTGACTCGTATTAAATGGTTTGCGCTGCAGTGCTGAGAGTTTTGTGGCTTGTTTAAAACTCATGATTTCTGTCTTTGATAAAACAATTTTTGTGGATGATAAAACAATTTTTGTGGAAAAATCCACTTGAATCTGAATCATATCTAGAGACCAAAATACCAGAGAGACTTTTCCAGTTTTTGTTCCCCGAAGAGCCATTCAATCAAAGATCCTTGAAATAACAATTTTTCTTATCTTTTTTATCGTCAAAATAACTTTCTTCAGATGACAACTTGTGAAACAGAAAAGTTTTGAATGCTTAGGGTTCTTTATAGAACCGTGTGGCATGTTAAGAGATGTGTGAGAGAGGTTTGGCAACTCTGTATTCTTCAGAAAACTAAATTATCAAGTTTTTATGACTACAAATGATTTTCATCTTTTGAAATCACATCATTCAGTAAACACCATCAGTCCACCTAGAATCAAACTCTCTCTCTGTTTATAAAAGTGACATCTACAGAAACGTGCATTCAGAGCACCCTTTAAAGATCACACCAGGAAACAATCTCTCGCTTTGTGTCCATCCTTTCTTCAAAATCTTCATTTTTCTGTGGTTGCGTTTATGCATTCAGCACAACTGCAGGCCGCATGTTTTGATTGCAGGTGATTTATTTGTTGTTTGGTTGGTTGCGGTTGAAACGTTTTCTGATGAAACTGAGAGCTGAACTCTGCTGTTGAACAGACATCTGTTATGTGCCTCCAAACACAGGCGGCATCAAAGCTTTTGTTTCTGTGGAATAAATGTGTGTGTTTCCTGCCTGTTTCTTATACGTGCACATAAACATGCAGCGTGTGAGTTATCATAAACAACATACGGCTGTTTGAAGCTCATGGAAAGTCTCTGAAGCACAAAACATGTTTAATCACTGCATTTCAACTGTATTAATATGCCTCAGAAACGGATGTGTTTTATTACATTTAATTTAGCAGACGATTATTTTTATGGCATTAAATGCAATCGTTTTACACTTTTGGAAGGATTGGTGCTTGGGAGTTAATGCTGGTTGCCAGGGAGTTGCTATGCGGTGACAAGATAATGGCATGTTTGTTGTGGGTGAATTTACCCCCCCGCCTCTCAACCTCTCTGTAGTCTGTCCTGTGGTTACATGAGATATCAGTACAAGATAAAAACATCATTTTTTTATTTACATAATATATTTTAGCATAATATTATTAGAGAACATTTTTCTGCTTTAAGCTTGCATCCAATACTTACTTATTCCATACAATCATTGTTGTTTTGTACGTATTTACCTAATAATTTAAAGCTGCAGTTCATACATTTATTTGATTAAAAATAACAGAAATTCACAAGACAACTGCAGTTTCATGTTTCAAACAGAGATGGCGATACAGAGGCAAGAGTCACAGATAGCAGCTCTATATAATATCATTGAGGCTTTTCATTGGCTACTGGATGACCTTTAGAAAGCCTGCAGGCAGAATCCAGGCAGGGATCATGTGTCCACACCCCACCGTATGTACCCCCCCTCCACTGTTCAAAGGGCATACCTCCACCTGCCACACACTCACACACACACACACACACACACTCATACACACTCACACACACACACTCAGACACACACACACTCAGACACACACTCAGACACACACACACTCAGACACACACACACTCACACACACACTCAGACACACACACTTCACATCAAGACCCTTCATCAGTGTCTAGTGTCTGACCTGTAAGGCACGTTTGTAGCCCTTACCTTTGCTCCACACACACACACACACACTCACACACACACACACACACACACACACACACACACCAGTCTTCAGCAGCAGATCAGAACAGGTTTGGTAGGTAAAGTCTAATTTTATGTGTCTTGTTCTTTCTGGTAAGTGTATTTTGAAGTTCTAGTTCAAAGAGTTCTGCTTTTTCTGGTCCAATCAATGCGTCTCGTGGGTTTTGGGAGAGTGTTGTTGCTACGCAGCTTCTCTCATTTGTTTTTTCGGTCGTTCCCGTTGCACCGTGTTCTGATTGAGATGAACTATAATGTCCCTGTCATTACCTCCCCTTTCTGCCCTCCCCCGTGGGCAGTTTATTGAAAATAATTTCCAGGTGGGCAGTAATTTTTCTTACATCTCAATTTTCCCACACACACAC
>JBAJNP010005990.1:0-27029 GCA_036877545.1 Yasuhikotakia modesta
AAAAAAATAGAAGTTAATTCTTCACAATACATACCTAAAGTTAAATTTGCATGCTGCAGCTATTTTAACTTATTTGACTTCCTATATTAATGCATTTGAATACTGTTTGTCTACTGTATAGTATGTAAAAATATAATTATTTATCACAAATATAATTGTACGAAATAATACAGTAAGAAATGTAACTCAAATCAGCGCAGAGAATATTGACTATAACAAATCCTGCTAACAGCTCCTTTGCTGTTCTATGATGTGTCTGTTTTTCTTTCACACTGATGATAAAGTGTTTGTTTAACAAACCATCAGTTTGGAGAAAGTAGGCTAGAATTCCTCAGGCTTAGATAAAACTTGAAAGAAGAATATCCTCGTAAACTCTTCATCACTCTTCTCTTCATCTTCATTAAAGCCCAGGCTGTCTGCAAAATCCCACTAATGAGATATCAAGAGTCTTGTCTTAGATGTTTGTTTATCCAGACCAAACTAAAGCTGGGAATACAATGTTTAAATTTAACAACACTGAAGTTAAATGTTTAAAAAATGTTAGAATTAGTTCACTCTTTTAACTTTTTTAACTAATAATCCTAGCTATATATATGCTAGCTGTAATGCTAATACAATGTCTAAATGTTTACAAATGGACATTTGAAACACTCCCAAAACATACAAAATAACATCTGTGTTTGTTTCAAAAAAATTCTAGAGAAATGTTCTTACAACATTAATGTGTTAGCTAAGGGTGGCAGGGTTTTGCTTAAAGTGATTGTAATCTTTGTTTCTGCAGTGATCAAGTGTTTAGAATAACCCCCACAAGCATCACAGAGGTTCAAGCAGTCAAAGATCTTTTTCAAAACTTAACGGTAAGTCTATCTGTCTTTTCATCTGTCTATATTCATATCACACTACAAGAGTGAAAAGATCTCAAACAAAACTGAGCCATATGAAATATAATGCCACTGCTGTGGAAGATAAGTTATGTTCTATGTAACTGACCTGTATTTTTTGCCAATGTTTTATGAGGATGCTTAGGGGTAAACCAGTTAAATCTGGTTATATTCAAAGGAAACTAGCAAAGATATATAAGTTTGAACACATGCACCATGACTGATAAAAACACGATGTTCTGACACGGTCATTTGATGCTAATCAACGGCTATAAACAAAACATGCAGTATTATATTCAGTTGAAATCGAATTATATGTATCAATTTCCTGTATTTCAGCACCTTACATTGATCCACTGTTGCAGCGGTTAGAGGTTTAACCCAATTATAAATTAAAGTCTTAAAAGTTGAAATGTGAATCATGTTTCTTGAACTTACACCATGTTAATACCTTGGATGCATTGCAGTTTTATACATTATGGTAGGTCAATGTATTGCAGTTGCGCTATGGAACTGGTAAGTTAGTGTGATGGTTAGCATATTTGGATAGCATTTGATATTAACATTGCTGGGTTTCTGAAGACCCTCAACATTTGGGGTCACGGCACTAATAGTGAGAGTTTTAAACTCTTTTAAGATCATGTGACCGTCTGCAAGCTATTAAAGCAATTTATTCGTTGATAAATGGCCTGATTTTTTCTTAGCTGAAATAAGCTGTTCTTGCGGTTTCTGGTGTGATGTCATTTTAAGTTCTAAATACAACACACACAGTAGTTTACTCAGATAACTATGAAGACATATCGTACAGTGTTATCTTTATGTAAAACATTCAAGCTCATGCTTTTATCGTGCTTGTAGAATCTGCTTGAAGAAATAAGCCAGAAACACACCATCAAAAAAAGCCCATCAGATCTGTTTCAGACGGCAGATTTAAACAGCTGTTAGGAATGCAGGCCTGCAGTGATGAGATTATTTACTTATAACAACCCTGGGTTTGTCTACAGCTGTTTGTACACACACACAATATATATATATATATATATATATATATATATATGGGCTTTTTTTTGTATATATATATATATATATATATATATATATAGCTGTGGATTGAATTGCATTTAAATATTATTTTGGTCCACCACTGACAGATTTTACAAATTAAACTTGCAGTAAACGGTTTAATTTATTCTTTAAATCTGCTGTTGGTGCAGAGATGGCAGTCTGAATACTCTTTGTTGTTGTGCTTAATGGGCAAGTTGTTGTTGTAGCCAAAGTAAACAGAGAGGTGACTTGGCAAGCGTACAGAGCAGCAGATGATGTAGATCTGAGGTTATGCTTCAGAGAGAGGTATCAGGGCTACTACAAAGGCTTCAGCATATGCTGGTCATCTGGGTTTTGTGGATCCACTCATAGAAACTCGGTCAAATAATGTGATCATGTTGGCTTACTATAGCTGTTTCTAACTGTCAGTACTTGTGTTAATTATTAAGATTTAGACAATGGAACAGATATCATGATGTTTCATAAACATTATGAACAGATACATGGAATATAGCTGAACGACCTTGGAAAAGTAAAGGTATATTTTTAGGTGTCAATTTCAAAACTCTTATTTCTTTATTTTGTGAGGCACAGAAGATGTTTTGAAAAAATCTGATTTAGTTTTATGGCTGAAATTTAAGTAATCATTCACTGACACTTATAGAAAAAACACAATATCTCAGTTGTTTCTTCTAGAAAGTAATGAGATTAAACATAGCACAAAATAAAAAATCTTCTCAATAATATAACAAACTGTTCTCAGATTTGCCAGACACCAAGTCTGCTATGAAAAATCTGATATTTTCTTACTTATGATATATGATACTTTATCAATGTAAAACATATCTCATCAAATTCTTTCAAAACCAAATGATCTAATCTAATTGTATAGCTATACTCCGTGTGATATCAATTGTATTATTCTAGGAGGAATTTTAAGAGAAACACTGGCAACAACGTTAATGTTAATATACAATGGAGAACAGTGTGTGATAATTATACAACATTGGTTAGACTAAACAGTAATTCAACACTATCACCCAATTATCTGACAGTCAATGTGATCTTCTGCAGGTGGACCTTTGGCAGCCCAACAGCGCTTCTCTGATTCGAGAGAACAGCTCAGTAGATGTTCACGTGGGTCGGAACAAGACGCAATGGCTGAGAAGACATCTTCACCAGGCACACATCCACCATGAGTATGTGTTTACCCTCTTTCTAAGGACTTTAAATAGTGCTTTTGTAGCCTCGTGGGACAAACATCTGTTTTCAGAGACAAGCCTCTGAGATACTCAGAGGTCTACTTTAAGCACCCGCTCCATCAATCATTCAGATCTAAAGCAACAATGAAGTTTATCTAACGTGTCCCAGCTAGAGACACTTTCATTGTCCATTTCCCCAAGGAGGCCTCACTCTCCTTTTATTGCTGCTCTTTCGTGGCTTTCTAAACAAACCTGGCATGCTGATGTATTTGAGCATCTTTACAGGCCCAGGGAATTGTGGGTAATGAGATGCTCAGAGAAAGAAATGCATGTGCCTTGTGCTTTGTTTACACTTGTTTAAAAATCTCAGTCTATTTTGCTTTGGTCTTGGCAGCTCGGCTAGATAAATTGTGACTTTCTCTTTCTTTCTTCAATATCCCTTGCCCCGCAAAAAAACAACAACAGGCCAGGTTGGGGTTTCAATCTGTTTTTTCAATTATTCAGAGTTGAAGGTACTTGAATGTAACCTTAAACTATTTTAAAGAAGCTGTAAAAGTTTTTAGAGTTTTAACTTTTAACTTTAAAAACCTATGAGCCAACGATTCACTCTTACAAATGTTCATAAAAAGTTCTTTGTTGGACTGTACGGTTCCATAAAGAACCTTTAACAACAGAACACACTATAAAATCACTGTAAAGAACCATTTTTATCACTTTTATGTATGATTGAATGAGTTAAGGATAATGTACAGTATTTTATAAATGCAGCACATTCCTAAACACCAAATAAATAAGTAGACATGATATATTGATTTAAATTAAAATTATCTTTTCTCCACAGGCTGCTTATTTCCAACCTGCAAACAGAAATAGAGAAACAAACGGGATACCGCTCCTCCAGAAAGCGCCGCTCAGAATTCCAGTATGACTATGAAGTGTACCATCCTTTGGAAGAGGTGAGTTATTTAATGAATAAATTAAAGTTTTAAAACTTTATTCTAAAAATTAAAACTTTCACTAAACGGAATTACAAAAACCAAACCTGGATTCTGAAACTTACCATTGGCCAGACAAAAGAGGTTGCCCCGCCCCAAACTCACACCATTGGTTGAGCCATTGTTTTTATGTCAGACAGATTTGTGTTTCTCAAATGCAATGTAAGCCTAGTTCCAATGGTTCTACGCTACACTTAGACTCACAATGCTTTTGAGAAATTAAGCCCTTGTCAATATGGTTGAGCAAGCAGGGCCAAAATCACCACACAGCTGCTCTGTTGACAAATTTAGGGAAGTCAACTTTAATGACTTACTATATGGCTAACTATAAATAAAAAAACTGGAACAATAAAAGCTTCCATTTGTTATTTGCAAAGCTACCAACACCTTCTGCTTAAAAGCTGCATTTGCAGTCAAGAAAAAAATACTTTAGCACTTTAGAATAAATGCACAATTTCAAAGAAAAGCAAAACCCTGGTAGGTTTTCTTGAGCTACATGCTAACCCCTCATTACACCTCATAGTTCTCCTGCCTCAGACCATGAGCCAACATCAGCTGAACAACTCCTCTGTGATTTAGTCTTGTGACAAGCTGTTGAATGGGAAACCCTTTATATCAGGCAAGGGCTGAATTACATTCATTTGTAGTTGTAGTATTTCTGTAGTGCGTTGTCACACAACCATGTCACGAATGCATCATTAAATATTTGAAATCTTAAGTGCTTCTTTTGAATAAGGAAAAGCCAGTCAAGACACGAAAAACATTTGTTTTCCAAAAGATCACAATCTCTGATTGATTGTTTGGTTTTGTGTACATCAGTGTCTATATTTTAAATAGTTACTTTCATCATCTAAAGTTGAAGTATTTTTTCAACCTTCTGCACAGATCCAGAGTTGGATGTTTGAGATGAATAGGACACACCCACATCTAGTGGACATGTTTTCTATTGGACAGTCCTATGAGGGACGTCCCCTCTATGTGCTCAAGGTAAAGTGCGAAGGGTGAAACCTGAAATGTGTAGACACTCATTAAAAACATTATGCTGGACCTACCAGAGCTATTTACTGTCAGTTAGGAAAGAGAACTCGCCCCTATAAGAAGGCAGTGTGGATAGACTGTGGGGTGCATGCGAGAGAGTGGATTGGTCCAGCTTTTTGCCAGTGGTTTGTGAAAGAGGTACGTGTTCTGTTTTATTTTTATTTAGTTTGTTTTATTTGTTTTCTGTTATTTTTTTCATGTCACACCAAAATGGATAGAGAGAGAGAGACAAAAAAGAGAGAGAGGTATCAGATCTGTTGCAATACCCTCAATATGCCACAATGAGGCAGACATACAATATAACACAAACTTACAGTAACGCTTCATGGTTCTCACTCATCCATTGATCCTGCGTTTCAATTTTCTGCTGTTTAAAGTTCAACTTTATTTAAATCAATTAAATCATATATTTATATTTAACAACAGCAAGCTTGATTCACAGGAATGTGATACATATTTCAAATGTAAGTTTTAATATGAGTCTCCAGTTTGTTTAAAAGCTACAAAGGCTTTTCTATTTGTGGTCAAAGGTCATGATAAAGGATAACTTTAATTAACTTCACTAAACAAATAAGAAAAAAGGCCATTCATTCTTCAGTGTTTACAGAAGTCCTGTGTCCTTGCACAGGATAGTTTTGTCTGTTGAGGTGAATGAAATAAAGTGGATGATTCATGCATCTCTTAAAATTTGTCACGATCTCACTCACTGTGAACACAGGCACTGAACTCCTATCAACACGACTCCAGCATGAGGCGACTGATGAACCAGCTCAGTTTCTACATTATGCCTGTCTTCAATGTGGACGGTTATCATTACAGCTGGAAGACGGTAGCTAACAGTCATTTACATTTATGCATCAGCGGTTGCTTTCATCCAAAGTGAATTATAGTGCATTCAAGCGATACGCTTGATCAGTACATGTGCTCCCTGGGTTTCGAACCCACAACCACTGAGCTGCTCTACCAGTTGTTTAATTACAGAAACACACAGGTTCTCATTTTATTTCTGTTGACATTTTCAGGAACTTATAAATTCAGGAACTGTAATGAATTGCTTGTGATGTCATGCTTTTCATATATATATATATATATATATATATATAGTCACAAACATAGCTTGCCTTTGCATATGTTAAAAGGCTCTCAAATAAACTTTATATCTATATATTAACTAAAATATCTTGTTATTCTCTCTCAGGACCGATTTTGGCGGAAAACACGGTCAAAGATTCCAAAGTATCACTGCAGGGGGGTAGATGCCAACCGGAATTGGAAAGTCAAATGGTGTGGTATGTCTTCTCATTTGACAGCATTACGTTGCTCCTTTAACTCATTTAAGAAGCTTGATTTATCTTCTTGTCTTCATATTAGACATAATCAGTCATAGCAGAGTATCATAAATGCTTTAGCAGTCAATGAGGATGCCTGACACGTGAATTAAAAATGTAACAGCAAAATAAAATATTTATATCAAACACAGTCTTATGTTTGAATTTCCCCATGTACTACATAAAGACATTAATATGATAAGGTTATGCTTGCATGAATGTGTCCAGTAACCAACATAAATGTGACTGAAACAAGCAACTCCTGCTCAGATTAGCTTCTAAGACAACAAGTGACCATGTAGATATCTTGATATGACAGATTCAGAGCATTTTTTTATTGTACAATTCTATCTACTCTTCCTTTTTCTGTAGTTCCACACATTCGATTTTTCTCAAACTTTAAAAGAGGTATTTACACTTTGGCTTTGCTATCGCTCCGAAGGACACAGGGATAATGTCGGCGCAAAGATATGCACCCTGGGTGACTGAAAGATAATACCTAACACTCTGATAAAAACAATATATGAATCAGAATGACTGTGAATCAGCACAAATCCAAGAAAGTCACAAAGGGCAAAACTAAAAGATTAGACAAAGTTATAATACATTTCTTTTACCACTCTGCTGTCTTTGCTATTTCTGCTAGATGAGGGGGCATCCCAGCATCCCTGCGATGACACATACTGCGGCCCGTTTCCTGAGTCAGAACCGGAGGTCAAGTCCGTGGCCAAGTTTCTTCGCAAACACAGGAAACGCATCAAAGCCTACATCTCAATTCATGCCTACGCTCAAATGCTTCTGTACCCGTATTCATACAAATACACCACTATACCGAACTTTAACTGTGTGGTGAGTGTTGGTGGGATTGCTCTATATTTACATTTTAAAAATAGTGTAAAACATTATATAGAAGTTGACATATCATGCCTTCACTGTTTTTAATCAGAGAATGATGTTGAAATATATTACATTGCATACATAAAAAACTAGTGTGTTAATTATATTTACACTTATGCATTTGGGGACATTAAGTGACTTACAGTGCATTTGAGATATACATTTAAGCAGTGCAGTGTGTTCCCTGGGAATTGAACCCCTGACCTTTGAATGGCTATTATTCCTTTTGCAAAAACCTAGTAAAAGATTCCTTATTAAGAACATGCTACGGGTCCCATATATATGTTAGCTCAACTGTTAGAGCATTGCGTTAACACTGCAAAGGTTGTGGGTTTGATCCCAGGGGAAGGCAAGTCCTGATAAAAAATATGTGTACCTTGAATTCACTGTAAGTCGCTTTGGATAAAAGCGTCTGCCAAATGTAAATGTAAATATTTTGTTCATATATTAGCTGGAAGTCCCAATTGATCTTTGACCTCACTTGTTATTGCTCCACATCTGTAATGGTCGAATACTTAAACCATCACATAACGATCTGAGAACCTTTGATTTTTTCTCCACAGGAGTCAGCTGCCCAGAACGCAGTGAGTGCTTTATACTCAGCCTATGGAGTGAGATACAGATATGGACCTGCCTCCACAACACTGTGTAAGTCAGACAGTAGGGTCTTATCTTTAATCAATGACACTGCATTGTGACTCATTGTCTGTCCTAAGATCTTAACTGTTTACTATCTCATGACTGATGGTCAGATGTCCAGATGTGTTTAATGTATTTCATTAACTTACAGACGTGAGTTCTGGAAGCTCTATAGACTGGGCCTACAAGAATGGTATTCCATATGCCTTTGCCTTTGAATTGCGGGATACGGGATACTTTGGCTTCCTCCTGCCAGAAACACTGATCAGTCCTACCTGCACAGAGACCATGAGAGCAGTAAAGACCATCGCCTCAGGCTTGCTGAAGAAATGTAGCAAATAAACCTTTTCTACAGCATCTGCTGCTTCCAATAAGCCATAAGTCTCTGCCCTCTACAATAGCAGAGAAAATGCATGTCTGCAAATGTGCCTGTTTGAGTCTGATGTTTAAAAAAGGGGAGGGGCTTTTTTGTTTTATTTATGAAGTATGTAGCTACTGTATGTAGTAATAAAAAACTACATAAATACAAATAGTTAAAATATGTAAGCACTTGAATTGTGAACAACATAATTCTGTTTCTAGAGAACTAAATTATACAATATTTCCGTTCTAAAACAAAAAATACAATTATATACAAAAATGACAAACATTTACAGTGCAGACAGGGTTCATAAGAAAGTAATGTTCAAGGAATATAAATGCATATATTACAATGTAAATGTTATATTGCAATGATTCATACAGTATATATTGATGCATGCAGTCAACAGATATGCATTACTGCAGCTGTAAGACAGCTGCTTTGATCTTATTGGAACGGCACACATAAATCTCTCTAGCCTTAATGAAACACAACATACTGTGTTAAAATGTATTAAAACTGCATTGTTAACTTTACTGCATTAGGATGAGAAATGTTTACATTTGTATTGATAAGATGCTATCATATGATAGAATTCAGTAATACAATGCAGTAGATGTTTATTTATATTTATATAAACTGTCTTCCAACATGCAGAGTACTTTTTTCTTCCTGTATATTTTTCTACATTTCAGGTGGAAAAGTTTCTACTCTTCGTTATTAAAATAGTTTTTTATCATGTCATGAATAAATATGTTCCAATATAATGTAACTGTAATATATAAAACATTCTTGTGGAATATAACACAGTGTTTTAGGCTACATTCAACCAATTAAAGGAGACTTTATAATATACTTTTAAAAGTATCTTGTTCTCCCATATGTTTTAATATAGTGAAGCTATTATAGCAAGAAAGCTTTAATTGCCTATATGCCAATGTATGCATTTATTAAATATATGTGTATATATAGGTGTTGGCTATGTAGTGATTATGTTAAAGTATATTCATTCATTCCGCTTTGTCGCTAACAGAAACAGACGGTTTGATGTGAAGGAAAAAAGCCTGGCCTTGAGTCAACCTCCGCATTTGACTTCTCTTTTCGTGGTGTATAATGCAATAGCATTTCAGGCATCTTGTGAAAATAACCTTAGAATTACTCATGTGTGAGTGTTAAAACAAACTGTGCTTATCTGGGTTGTAAATAGAGTTGACTCATAAGTCCTCCTTTAAAACCAGCTGAGAACTGAAAATGATGAAAACACCTCTTTATAAAATCAGGAGCGTTTTCTTCAAATGGCCAAGTTCCCTCATAACACATTTGCTCGCTCTTAAGGGATATGCATTTTCAAAAGTGCATTTCCAATGTTTCATGTCCAAAACAATGTCTTTGTGCCATAATGTCTTAAAGTTGCAGTCAGTAACTTGTCACTGTCATCTCTGAAGCATTACATTACAGGTAAGTACTCCTACCTGTACAGGTAAGTACTACTCACGTATATTGATGCCATACGAAGACAGGTTGACTTTATCCACGAAATCCCCACAGATAA
This sequence comes from Yasuhikotakia modesta, assembly GCA_036877545.1. NCBI lineage: Eukaryota > Metazoa > Chordata > Actinopteri > Cypriniformes > Botiidae > Yasuhikotakia > Yasuhikotakia modesta. The sequence goes on from JBAJNP010005990.1 coordinate 9,938, forward strand.
GTTAAAAATCATTATTAACTTACACTTAAAAATCGAAGTAAGAATACAGTCTTCAACAGCGATCTGTTATGTTATATTTGGTTTGATTTATTCAAATTTATGCTTTAAATGTATTTACCTGTAATTTGACATATTTATAAACTTTATATTTCTTCTCGTGATCCATTCTTGAATTTTTATTCAATTTCGGTCAGTTTTGATGGACTCAGTTCGTTAAATTATATAGTAACATACAGATTTTTTGTTATATTTTACGTTTCATTCCCACATTATTCTGCCCCACTGCGGCCGTTTCTACGTGCATGACGTCATTTCCTTTCAACATGGCGCAGGCAGCAGGTCGCTGATGGAAAACTGAGGGATTTACTCCACCTTCTGGCTTTATTTATGTTTCTCTATTGAGGGCACCATCCGCCGGAGAAAAACACAATAATACGGGAATATTTTATAATCGCAGATCCAGCCGCCGTTGGGACAGGTCCTCCTCGCCCCGTTGCAACGCGTCATGTATGAAGGCAAAAAGACGAAAAACATGTTTTTAACCAGAGCTTTGGAGAAGATCTTGGCCGACAAGGAGGTGAAAAAGGCTCATCATTCGCAGCTGCGTAAAGCCTGTGAGGTGGCATTAGGTCAGTGTGATTTCGATGCTTTTATTGCAGTTTTGGGAAGATATTTATGATCTGCATGCGTGGCTTTAATCCTGCCGGTACAGATACGGAGCGCATAAATTCAGCAGCATTGCGGAAGTTATAGTAATTCTGCCACGACCCGAACCATTTAATGGTCATTTACCATCAAAAATGTTAAATCAGACTCGTAAGGTTAAATGCATTGAGTTTTGTTCATGCACCGATGAGGAAAACGGGTTAAGGGAAGCAGGAACTGACAGGGCGAGTTTGTCCTCTTTGACAGCAGCTTGTATACAGACTCATATTGGATAAACTGAGAATAAAGTATTAACGTTATTTAACGATTAATGGTATTATGCATCTTAATTCATTGTAAAGTTTTGGGCATATCCAGAATTGGTCGCGCAAATTCTAGTGTCACCCATTGTGAGATCGTTTGTATTTTTCTATAGGCTAGATAAAAGAAAAGACCCCACCTGTTATATTATTAAGACATGTAAGGTTTGGTTGTAGATGTAACGAGATCGCTGTCGTGTCGTTTACTTTTGTGGAAATCTGACATGATCTTCAGTTTCCTCCAATAACAACAATGACTGGGCAAAGATGGAGAGACCTGCAGGTGGAGATTGTGTGATCGCAGCATAAAGTTCATTTGCCCTTGACTCGGACAGGGCTGTACAATAACGATCAATACCGATCAAGCATTATTAAGATGTATAGAAACGATGTACAATCATTGTGTCTTGCTGTCCACCACCATTAAGGACTTGTGAAACGGTTCTTTTAACTGATGCGTTTGAACCGATTCTTAAAGTGTTTGTAAGTTAAGCACATTTTAAGAGAAAACATGATACAGACTCATGGATGCTGCGATGGGTGTAACAGATGCTTTGCCTGTTTATAAAGGTTTGTTTGGGGTAAGGTAAATGTCTATGTTATAGATTTCTCACCATCAGTGGTCAATAATGTATGCATGATGGAAGATGCATCATTAAAAGGGGAAGAAAGCAGATTTTTTAACTTGCACGCGCCACATAGTGTGTGTAGTGTTGTTGGTCCAGATTGCATCACGACAGTCATTATATGGACATATGCAAATACATAGTGACAACAAGTAGGACGTCCTATCATTGCACTCAGACTGAATAAAGTAATTGGACAAACGTTTTATGATCATGCGCCGTCCACCAAAGATATATAAATATACTGTTTAAATACATACATACCAGTTCATGTAGTGATTGCTATTAGGATATGAAGAGACAGGCATGGTCAAATATAATAGAAAAACTATTTCATGTGCCTTGGCAAACTGGGAAACCGTTGAGTCCGTTCTCTCAGTGCCAGTTGGTGAATAATTTAGATCATTTCTAGTAAGAAGTGTTGTGACACTGGGAAGACCTAGATCTAAGCACAGGCCTCATCATTACAATTCTGGTCAGTGTCTTTCTAACAGATGAAGCAGACTTATACTGCTAATGAAGGGCTGATATATACAACAACCGTCATGTAGTGGAAAATTAGAAATGAGCTTCTGAATAATAAAAGTAGTTAATGGTTATATAAGAATTGCATTAATTACCCGGGTCAGTGCAGCTGTTTATTTATGCCTGTGCTCCTTATCAGCAGGCTTTTTATGGAAGCGAGTTTGCATTTGTAGAGCTGTTCTGCTCCGCAGTGCAGGATTTTCAAAAAAGTGGCCTTTTTTGTGTCTTTCAGCTTTGATGTCACAGTTGCGACACGTCTGTCAGCAAACCACATAGAAATCGTGTTGTAATCGCCCAATCGCACTTCATTTGTCTCACCAGAGGGGGTCAAAAGCCTCAGTTAGAATTGTGTACTCTAACTCCATCAGACATTTAAAGTTTTCCCCGGCATACTGCTCTGTCACTTCCCAGTTCTGTGTGGGAATGTGTAAAAATATCATGTAAACGACGTTTCAGCAATAATGATCTCACTGTTTTGGAAGAATTGTTGACAACAGCGTCAAATAATAAGCTATGGGACTAGTGTTTAAAAATGCTATGTGTTGCAGATAAAACAAGTACAGAGTTTCTTAGTATGCATGAATAAGAGACAATAGGTTGAAGACTGTGTATTAGCAAAGTGCAAATGGAATTTCTACTAATGTTGACTTGACTTAAACTGTTGACTGAAGATCAGTGCATGATAATGCGTGCTATGCTTCTGTAGCACAAACCTGAAGGCTTAGGTTAAATATCTGATTAGAGAACCAGTTAAATCAGTGTCTCATGTAGGATTGGTTGATAATTCAGAAATTTAAGATGATTTTACTCACCATGTAATCTTAAGCTACATTTTGGATATCTCTGAATTGAATGTGCTTTAATTAACAAAAAAAAAAACAATAGTTTCTTGTGTCATTAGACCTGTTCTGGTCCCATCTGCGTGCCTCTGGTGAGTCTATGGTCCAGGGTTAGTCCAGCGTTAGTCCAACTGATGTACTAGCAGAAATGATGCTTGGATGTAAATCACATGGGCGTTTTTTAAAAAATGTGAATGGTAACATTTCCTAAATACATGGATGGATTATGTAAGGCTTAGATTTTTTGCTACTTAAGCAGAATGACTATTCACAGAGCAGGTAAAACAGGCTCACAAGCCTGGTCTTTATTTGTAAATGCACCTCAAAAGTGTGTTGAGTAATCAAGCCTCTTGCAAACGCTAACTGTGTGCTAGTTTGTGTTCCACATTCAGCTCTTGATTATTTTGAATGGGGTTAGATTGAGCTCCTGCAGTCTGATTGTTTTGTGTCGTCATGACCACACAATGTAACAGCTAGTAGTCGCTTTGCTAAAACTGTGTACATTAAGAATTTCATGATAATGTAACACAGTTTATGGCGAGTTAGCCATCAGTGTAATTTTTACATATCAAAGCATTGCTGAATGTTGTTAATAAATGGATTTAAGAGATTTTGTTTGTTTTCATTGTTCTCATTCATGTTTTCATCATTTTCTTACGCTCATGACTGTAAGAATCTTCTGGAACACAAAAGAGGAGATTTTGAAAAATATACCTGTTTTGTGTTTGTTGAGGTTTCCAGCGGGTGCCACTGTTATTTGGTTACCAAAATTTTTCAGAATAACTGCATTTGTGTTTCTCAGAAGCAAAACAGTCATACATGTTTCAGTAAATTTTCATTTCATTCATTTTTGGGAGGACTATCCCTTAAATTAAAATATAAACCACAACTACCTGTTTAGCATTCCATAGCAATGTGTAATAAACAGCTGAATGATGAGCTATCTGTCTCTATGTCGATGTTGCAGGCAGTTTCACAAGAGTCTGGGTGTTGTAATATGCTGTGCTGTTTTTCAATTCACCTGACAAGTGCAGCAAAACATTAATTTTGGACCTCAGCACTGGCTGCTGGCATGGACCCTGTGCCTGTTGCCATTTTAGCATGGGCAAAATATTACAAAACTGCAAATCTTCAGTTAAACAGCCTGTGCTTGATTTCACGTAGGGTAATTGTACTTCATTGCACTTAATACTGTAGAATTATGCTTACGCTGTTTTTCAAAGACCTACGAAGAAACTGAAAGTAACCTGAGAGTAGCCAGCATTTATTATTTAGCTTCAGAGCGATCATATGCTAGTAACACATCAGGCTGTTCTGAGTCCTGTCGACACCTGTTCTATTCATTATAAAGTTTTTTTAATGGCCAATAGCAAGTAAGGAATGTGTTGTGCAGCTCTGAACCGAGAACAGTTGCCTAACCAAAATCATGTTTTTGTTTTGTACAGAAGCATAATATTTAAGTTTAAGGCAACATGGAGTAACATATTAAAAAATTGCGTTCATAGCCAAACCTGTACTGACACAAAGTCAGTATATAAAGAGGTCTGTATTTAATACAATGTGTTTGTTGGTGGCCGTGCCCCCTGGCTTATATTATCACTGCTTTTGGGGTTTATTACAGTGTGGACACACAGAGAATGTGGTGAATTAATTTAATTCTGTAGACTTGTGCTTATTGTCATGAATGAACGTTTAATTTAAAAGGTCAGGTTATGGAAGAAAGTTAGATCGCTGGGCTCTCGTATCAAACACTGCCATTACCGGCCTTTGTAAATAATGCATCATCTCTCAGTAACGGTATCTCATTCGTCTCTGATGGGTGCTGAATTAATCATAATTTTGCCACAAGCTAATGAGAGACAATACCGTTTGACCCCATGACATCACAGAGCGGTCACATCGAAGAGTAGTTGGTTATGGCAACTAGGTTAATACTGGCTAGTACTGGACAATAGTGGTACTTATTTTTCAACCAGAAATAAAAATGCTCTTAGACTTTACTTTTCTCTGTGGGACACAAGAATATATTTTGAAGAATGTTTATGTTGTTCGTTTTCATGCAATGAAAGTAAATGTTGACTGAGTTACTGAGAGTAAATGAAAGTAACTGAGCTCTTCATGCCTAAAATTCAACAACTTAAGACGCTTAATGCGTTCATTTAGCAACCAGTAAGTTTGGTGGCTGACTCAGACACTAGCTTTGGTGTGATTAGTTGCAGGGGCTACTGCAGGTTTTCCCTCATGTCCTGCCTGTTGTGTTGTCCAGACAACCTTCTTTAGCATTTCCTGTGCAGGCCTCAAATGTAATTACAGCTGGGTATTCTCTCCTTCTCCCACACAATGCCACTGTCAGATGGTCCAGTGCTCTCTGTTCAAGCACAGAAGAAGCCCAGCCGGGTGTTTATCTCTGTGGGCTCGAACAGAATCCTGGTCCCCCCCTCCACTGGGGCTCTGCTCCTTCCAAGACTTTGTGTTTGTGTCTGTGTCTGTGTGATTAGTGGATGGATGCTTGATACCTCAACTGTGCACTAAATAGATACATTATGCAAATTTGTCTGTGATGTTGTTTACCTTTCATGGACCAACAGAAGGCCGTCATGGCAATATTATCAAGAAACCGGTGCCAAGTAAATCATTGCAAGGGCCCTAACCAGCTACCTTGTGTTTTGTAAGTAGACCAGGATGAAGGATTGAAGTTGTTTTGGGATGTATTTCTACATTTCAAGTTCAGACTAAAATGAAAATTCAGTTGTTGTATTAAACCAGTATGACTGCAGAATCAGGGTGGACAGAATCATTTAAATGCTGGTAGTTCTTAAGTTTTTCATTTTGTTCTGTGTACCAGATTTAGAAACTTTTCTCTTTTACAGAAACACCTAAGAGTGGAGGTGGAGCCCAGCTGGAAAATACTTCAGACTTATTGCTTGGACCAATTTAGATTTCAAAACGGCAGAATCAAGTTTTTTTGCATTGTTCACATAAAGCCTATTCTTTTAATAATCATGTGACATTTTCACAAGTTACTCTTAAAGTACCTTGTTTATATTTTATTTATATTTAATACCAGCTACATCATAAAAATAACCCCATCCACACTCAATTGCAATGTCTGACACCATAAAAACAGTGCTGTTGTCTGCCACATTTATTCAATTTTAGGTGCAGCTTCCAAATACTAACTGGTGGGATGGCAAAGAAATTACAGAGTTTGTAAGGCAGGACAGGCATTTAAATTTCCTCTGCTTGTCAGTGTGGATGTCTACAAGGGCTTTGAAATGGTAATTCATCAGTAGGAGCCCAGGATTGGAAGTTCTGCTCTGTGGCACCAGCAGTCACACAATGATGATGGGTTGAGAAAATCTGATGGTTTGATCTTCACACATTTTGGCATGTTTAGTCGTTCTGTGGTTTTGAGAAGATCCAGCCTGTACTATTGAATCATACAAGCCTGCGGAGATGCTGAAGTGACTGTAGTTGCAATTTACTGCTAAGTGTCTCTGCAAGGACACTTCTTATTTTATTGTCAGCATGGATTGTATGAAGCTTTTATGTTGAATTTGACAAATGCAAGAGTTTTTCAGTAGCTGGAGGAATTTAGATCCAGATGGTTTTATGAAAGAACCTTTGCTATGTTTTGGCTTGTGTTGAATCCACTCAAGAGGAAATGACAGGAAAAAGAGAAGAAAATCTAAAGATTTTTTTATATGGTAGACCTATTATATGGTAGACCCTTGTTGTGAATGGTAGACCTAAGTTCCATTGCTGTTGCGTCGTTGCACGCATGTTGTCTTGGTGCTGATCAGATGGTGTACTGCAGAACTCCCTTGAGACCCCCCCACACACACACTGTTTATCTTTCCCCAGCACTAAAACTGCAGCATGTGTGTTTACCACAAGACATGCCACAATTGCTTTCTGCTTAATTGATGGAACAAATGTCTCCCTGCGACTGGAGAAAGATATGGCTGCAGATATTACACGCCATGAGTTGTGTGCCCCAGGTGAAGGTGTCCCAGTGCAGTTGTCACTCGTTCAACAACATGCTGTTCTCAGAAGTGCCAAAGTGGGGTGGAAGATTAAACAGGCAGTGCATATATATTGGAGTCAAGATAGAGGGCAATAGAAATATGTAATTACAAAGCTTGTCTGCAATTTGCTGGTGTGAAGCTGCATGCAACTCCAACCGCCACAGCTGTATGGAGTAATGTGTCGTGGCATGCGCCCAGCCCATCCGTTGCAGCCAATGCTTCTGGGTTCGAGTGAAAATAAAGCTATTTTTTCTTTGGTAGTGTTGTGACCAATCCCTCCAAGGTTGATAACGTTTAAAGAGCATCAAAAACTTTTTTGATGTCTTTATTAATGTTTGTAGTTTTACATGAAATGACCAGGTTACATTTTCATTCCTGTACAGAATACCCAAATTTGTTATGTTTATAGGGGTAAACATCTACAGTTAAAGTTTTTAGCTGTTTTTGCCATCGTTTTGTAAACGGCTGTCGTTGAACATATTTCTTGCTCTTGTAAATAGCTTAACTCATGTTTGTGCAGAGCGTGTGTAAGTAATGAGAAGCGTAGCGGCCATATTTAGCTGAAGTGTGTGTGTATCTGTCACGGTCTATATGGAAAAACATAACTAACACGCGTGAAGTAATTACCACCCTAATGCTTTTAATTTTATAACACGGGAGCTAGAATGTTTTTCCTTTTCTTGTCACCAACCATGAGAATAAATTCTGGTCTGATAAAGTGCATTTAGTATTTATATTTGGTGTTTATAAATTCCCACACAGACTCAATTGTATGTTGCATATTCTCAGTCATGGCAGATCTAATGGCTTGTTGTGGTTACTAATGTTTTTCCTTTGTACCATAAGCTGTCCAGTGATACTGTGTGATTGTACAGAGTGAACACAGTCACTCTAGAATCCCGCTGCATTAATTATTAGGTCTAAAGCTTGGGTTACATAAATCCTGTTGGTGTTTTTCCTCTGATTGGAGTAAATCACTCAGTGCAGTTTAGATGATAGCAGACATGTTATTTTATCATTTAGAACGGCCCGTCCTTGTCCCCAATGCACAGTTAACTCAAACCATCACTTGCACCACTACATAGAAAGAGCTTAATACATAATTGACATTGGCTACGATTCTTTAAGCGTTTTCATTGAGAGCTGAACTGTTTCTGTAGGGTTAGCCTGTTGAACGACACTCAAAGGTATGAAACTGTCATTACTTGTGTCCTGGTTTCAAACTTTCTCTGTCATTTCCTGTCTCTACTGACTTGTCCTATCAATATAAGGCAACAAAAATACCTGAGGTATAGTCTAAACATTATTAGTGTTACTACTGAATGTGCGGCCATTATGATAAGCCCATTCGATTGGATGATAGATCGTAGTCAGTATTGAGAAATCAGGAAAGTCCTACCAAGTGTCAAACTTCAGGGCAAAACACAAAGTGTAAGGTGAGTTACTTTTCTAAGCAATTTGATTTGATAAATTATAATAGTATCAAAAAAAATATGTTTGCCTTTGATTGTAAAGGGGGATTACAAGTCATATCTGTGGGCTGGTAAACAACTATCCAGAAATCCTTAGCACAACCAGCTAGCAACTGCATAGCAATGTGCTATTAAGACCTATTTATTAAATCCATAGCAACCCTCTTTCATCACGAAGGTGCATTTTGCACAGGCAAGCACCAGTCATCTTGTTTTGTAAATGACAAATGTAACAGTTTTATTTTGCAGCTTTTATGTCACACAGTTTATTGGCTAGAGGTGTTTAAGAGACAGGAAGTGTGTTTTGAGGTGAGAGAGAACTGACAGGCTAATGTCACAAGATTTATGCATGCTTGCGATTCATGATGTCATTTTCCATCACTCTTTCACACACAAACATGCTAACGCATTTGTACTGACACAATACAATCTTAAAACCAGGTTTACTACCCCTTAAAACCAGGTTTACTCTCAAACAGCCCTTAAGATGTGTCAAAAAATGTCCTTCCTTCACACACACACACACACACACACACACACTCACTCCTCCACTCACTCACTCACTTACTCACACACTCACTTACACACACACACTCACTTACTTACTCACTCACAGAAGGTCTGGGGACCCTGATAAAGCAGAACCACCTAATGTGGCCAAATCCTCTCTTATTACATTACTGTTATGATAGTAATTAAATAAAGATTCCAGCAATAAATTAAAAATCTCAAACATCATTGTTAAGCAGCCGTTCATTTCTGATCTCCAGGCAGCTGACAGAAGGTTTCGTTCATTTATTTAAAACACTTTGGGTTGGAGATGGCGAGTGCTGTGTGAAACTGTCAGAATTCAAATCAACCCCTTGAAGCTCATTGTAACTGAAAGAAACTCATTTATGCAGCGTCATAACATGTTGTTCCAACTGTTGGTTCAGGAAGTGTGTGTGCTGCCAACATTTCAGGAGCGTAATGGCTCTGACTCTTAACATTCATCCGTGTGGCAAACAGTGTGACTCTGTTTTGTGGCATTTGTCATATTTATGGCATATATAGGATTTGATATATATGAATATATGAAGGTTCCTCAACACTAGACCAGTTACCCTTTGGCCTTTGAAGACACTTTACCGGGTTGCCCCAGGGAGGGCTGTGCTGCAGTTTTTTAAGGTATTGGATAAAAGGTCTAAATGTCTAAATAATTATGTAGAGAATTCAAGTGTGTTTGGTTTCATTCTGTCATTTTGACTATTGGTTTATATTAAAGCTGCAATTCTAAACTGTTGCCTCGCTTTTGCCATTTCTGTTAGAAATTTCAGGTTGCTGTTTGTGCTTTTATCATTTATCATTGTTATAAACTTACTGATGTGAATTGGAGTACAGTAAGGAGTTTTTTGAGTTCACTGCTCTGTTATGTACTTTCTCAATAACTGACTTGATTATTTTTAGCCAAAATTTACAAATTGTGGCTTTAAAACACTAGCAACTTATTCTGTATCGATGCAGTTGTGTTACTGCAAATAAAAAACAATTTCTAGATGTAATTTGATGGTCCTAATCCGATGTGCCATGATAAAAGATTTCTTTTTCATTTTAATTGGCTCCGTTTGAACTTTTGTTTATTTAGCAGTGAGGGATAGGACATTTCATCCCATTAGTTTAAAATTCTTCTGCTTGTGGCTGTGTATTACTGTGCTGTACTACAGTGTGTACTACTGACAAACAAATTACTTATTGTTGGAAGCTTGTCGTATCTCATCTGGTTAGAAAATAATAAAAAGTGCTTTATTGCTTTTCTTTTAGCAATAACAGCTAGAGGAATTATCTCAAACACATCATTCAAATCATTTAAATGTGAAATACAGATATTGTTTATCTCTGTGCAGCTGGGCATTTATTTTTAATTTAATGTAACAATATATATTATGTATGAGTTGGTAATTACATTTAGTAAAAGAGTGTATTATTTTAGGTCTGACTACTGGGTGTAGTTTATTGTGTTGTGTAGGATTATAATACACTGTAATCTAAATTCATAATCATTTATCAGAATACCCCATTAAAAACATATTCTGAAAATTAGTTATTGATGTTGTTGGTCAAATTTTCCAGTGAGTCAGTTTGGCTGTGACATATGTAAAGTAACCTGCAATTTTGTGGTGCAAACAGAGATGGCAGTAGAGAGGCAAAAGTTATAGATTGTTGTCTTAAAATGATGTATGTACTACTTAACTATTGTGACTATACATGTATTTTGATATACCACATACAATTTGAAGTACTTTAAATAACAAACCACCCTGGATTTGTGTAGCACCTTAAGCGTGACGCTTTTCTGTTTGATTGTTCTGTGACGTTTCAGCCGTGATGTGAAGGCTGTTATTTGTTTTTCTCCGTTCGTTTGTTTGCTCAAGCCTGAAGCTCTTTCAAGGTTGGTTCACATGAAGATTGGGAAAATAAGTGTGCTGAATGGACCTAATGCGGTAGATTAAAACCAACTCTTCTGAAAACTCAGGTAACACGGTACATGTTGCTATGGTTCCCGTGTTTATCCAGCGACAGTCAGTCTACTGCTAACACTCATTAAACTGATCTACATCCTCCACTGCAGTGAACTCATCGACTGTTCCTGCTTTACTCTGATCGGACCGATCAGTGTTGTGGGCTGCATGTAAAACCAGGAATGGATTGTGTGGGACCATGATCCAATAAAGAATACCTGATGCTGTCGTTGCATTCCTTCACCATTATCATTAATGAAATTTAGCCAGTAATGCCACATTGAATTTCTTTAGGTTTTAGTAGCAAAATAGTATTGTATGTATTATATAAATGTGCTGTTTTGCATGTTTGTACATCATTTACACATTGCATCAGAACAATACTGATGCAGGAAATGCTAATTATACCATCAAATGCCAAATATTAGTAATTGCTAAGATCTTATAGCAGCTACTTCAGAGACAGTTTTATTGGTGGAGGCCTCTGTCAGCACAGCATGCAGTGGTTATGTTGCTATACATGTTATTGTTTACTACTGAGAGAAGGAAAGAGATCTTCTGTCCACGACGTTGCTTTGTTCCCTTACTGAACACTTAGTCATTCATGACAGCAGCTGCTTGGCGAGACCAGAGGCTCTTGTTCAGCGTCAACATATTCAATCCAAACTGCTTTCAAGACTCCATCACAGATTGCAGTCAGAAATCCTGACCTGCGAGGGACTGTGAGTGCTTGTGTGCTAATGAATGAAGTTGTTGCAACTAATTTAAAGTCTAATTTACATCATTTAGAAGCTTTCAGAAGTTTGCAGTGAGAACCTCTGACTCTGGCTCTCATTAGTACATCAACTTAACTCTGATGTTTTTTCTCATATGTAGGTAATGAGTGACTTCTGAGGAAGCAGAATATATTCTTCAGTGTTGGAGGTCTATGTCTCTGGAGGTTGTTCAGCTAGAGAGATAAATAATGCAGATGTCTTGTCAGTTTGGACTGTAGTTTGAATCCTCGATCTCACTCTCTACTTTCATCATTGTTAATTTTATGTTATTCACCCACCCTCTTTCTAAAAAAAACAAAAAGAAGATATTTTGAAAAATGTCTCAGTGGTTTGGTGTCCATACAGTGGAAGTCATTGGGAAATTTGTAACCACTGTTAACTAGTACACTTATTTCATAAGGTATTTATTTTTGTGTTTCAGTCCTTGTAAAAGTGCGTTCTGTTCCTTTTTAGTGTTAAACATATGGATGATACCTGGAATCATGTGACTGTCTGTATTAATTTCCTAACAAACCCTACAAAAACATCCAACAGACTTGAGCTATATCTAGGGAGCGGAATGTCATGGGAACCTTTAATCTAGGAAAGCAACTACTCAAGACATCCTATCAACGCCTTAGCAACCACTCGGGAAATCCTTGTAATTGCATAGCAACGTGCTGAAAACCACTGCAAAACACTTTAGCAAACAGATACCCAAGCTCAGCAAAGCCTTCAAACGATTTCAGAAAAATGCAAAAAACCCAGATAATGTAGGTCTGATGTTCCTTCAGGTTTTTCTGGAGGGATTTTTCCAAAAATGCGATACTGCATCTTAAAAGCTGCTCTTGAACTTTTAATGTGTGTATTTTCCTGGCAGCAGACCGTAAACAAGATGACCGTATGATTATTTATAGATGCCATTAGTCTCTACAGGGTGATAATTTTTTTCTGCGCTCCACAGTTTAGTAATTCTGATTTTTCTCTTTTCTTTGCAGAGGAAATCAAGGCGGAATCTGAGAAATTAAGGTAAGTCAATTTCTCAAGCACTTGAAAGCATATATTTCAACTTCTTCTGTGTTATTATCACTCTGTCTTTGAATGCAGTGCTGACATTTTCCAGAGGGTCACCACAAGCGGTCCCTTTGTGTTTTGGCCGCTGTCTCACCCCTTTTGTGATCTGTGTGTGTGTGCGTGTATTCACGGCCGATGGAAGGCGCTTTTGTTGCTAACGTGTTTGGAAACCTCGCTCTGTGCTCAGGGCTCTGCTGGACCAGAACCGCTCGTTCTAATGCCCCGTCTCTCCTTCCTGAAGCCCTTCATCTCGTGTGGCTCCCCGGGGCAGCATTTATTCATGCTTGCATCCATCTCACCTGTTCCCCCCAGCTGTCTTGCTTTGTGTCTGTGTTTGTATGCTTTGATATTTCTACCTTTTGTTGTTTTTCTTCTGTTTGTCGATCTCTGTCCCACACACACACACACACACACACACACACACTGGACAATGTAATTTTAACAATATGTTTCTTTGACTTTTTCTGTCAGATGTAATAAAACGACATTCACCAGATCTTTTTGGGGCATTTAAGGTTTATTAAATTTTGATACTCTTAAGATCTTCACTTTCATCCAAATTTATGAAATTTTGTAACATATTACTGTATACGTCTGTTTATGTTTTAAAGTCTGTTTAACAAAATAATAATAATAGAATATTGTTAGCAGATGATGCGTTTTGTACATGTGCTCACTGGATATGTTCTTTGCATTAGGCCTGAGTGAGAGTTGTTTTTACTCTATGGAAATAAGACTCCTCCTGTCGGTGGGTTTGTTTTGATAAAGGGCGAGAGAGAAAAGGAAAGTTCAGGGTGAGTGAGAGCTGTGTGAGGTAATCTCTGGACTCCGAGGAGCTCTAGTCTTTCCCCTTGCAGCTCAATTTATGTCAATTAAAAACATGAGCTGGCTAATCCCACCACAGACAGATTAATGGGAATGAATGAGAAGTGAGGAGAGGAGGGAAAATGACCAGAGCCAATGGGAAGAGCTGTAGATGACTTCCACTGAGTCAGTTTGTGATGAGTCAGTCAGCTGGGACCTTATTGCCATGGCAACACTGCATGCTAGCATCCCAATATGTATACTTAACACGAGTATGTAGATACTAGCATATTCCCTTAGTTCATTCAGTCAAGCCGACAACTTATATAAAAGGTCATTTTGAGAGATTTATTTAAAGATCTGGAGTCATTCATTTATGAATCTGACTATGCTAGTTACATGGGATTTGTTTGTATTGATTTTGGCAGCAAGTAAAAATAAGACCAAGGCAAAAGAAAGATGTTTTTTCTGCATTTTAAGGTTATATTGTTGTATTAAATTCAGATTGTGAAAGTAGATTTATTTTGGGCTGTGGTGTAGATTTAGCATCAGCTGTGTGGGAAACAGTTGTACAGTGTCTTAAAATCGTGTCGTGATTTCACTGAACTTTCAGCTGCGCAAATTCATGTACATTTGTATGTAACATTAGCATCTAGCTAATTTGGTACTTGAAAATGTGTTATTACATTTAGGCTCATACATTTCTGTCATTGCTGTGACAGTTACCGTCTCAGATACAGATCCCATTTTTCTACAGCTGAAAGTACTGAAAGAGAACCGTAGGGCAAAAGGTTGTGGGTAATATTAGCCCAAAAAGCATACTTCAAAAATACACCACAAATAGTTTGCCATCCAGGCGCATTTGGCGTACTATTTTCAACCTGCTGTGATTCGGGATACATTAATCCTCGTCTTGTACAACTAGTATGCAAATCAGAATGCAGCTGGTGTTTGTTTTTCACTTCTATACTCTCACTCCCTTTTTCATTCTGTCCCTCCACCGCTCCATTTACTCTTCATCACATTCTTCACCATCACTCCCTTCACCCCCTAATTCCTGCGTCCCAGTGCACTCATCAGATCGGCTTGCTGAAAGAATTCAGGAAGGCTCCAGCAGTCAGTCTGTTCTGGCTGCTCTCCAGCTCTGCTCATGCTGGTCTCTCTGATGTACTGACTGGATATATAGTGAGGAATCGCAGTCTAGGTCACATCCACTGCAGTGTGACTCCAGACCTTCCTCCATTTCTGGGAGTAGAATCATTTGGTGCTTGTATAGTCAAGTTAGACACCAAGTAATGATATTTGCTTGCCCTGGTAACATTTGCAGTACTGTAGTTGGGAGCTATGGACTGACCATCTAGACTGTAGATTCAAATTCCCCAAAAGTATATAGTTGGGCTATATATATATATATATATATATATATTACATATATGGGCTTCCTGTATGAATACTATTTGAAATAATGTGATAGTCTTAAAACACTTGCTTGGAAAATGATTTGTGATTGTCAACCAATTTTAAGTGACACTTTTAAGACTACCTCAAATCATTGTTGACATTTCAATGCACCAAATAATGTAGATAATGTTTTTCTAGGCCAAAGCTCTCAACCTCGGCCTTATTTTACCCTCAGAGCATAGACCTTGATTCTATTTACTAAACACGATTGCTAATGCAAACGTTGATTATGCGTTTTGTTGATGTGTGTTTTTGTTCTGCAGCCCACCCGCTGGAGACAACAAGTCCAGCTCCAGCACTTTGCCACCAATCAAATCCAAGTCCAGCTTCATTGAAGCTGATCGGTACTTCCTGCCGTTTGAGTTGGCCTGTCAGTCCAAATGTCCTCGCATCGTCATCACCTCTTTAGACTGTTTACAGGTCGGTGTTTTATCGCTCATGTTAGTGTGATTATCTTGATATTGTGAGATGTAACGCATAGTGTTGTCGGCTCTACAGAAGCTCATAGCATACGGTCACCTGACGGGCAGCGCTCCAGACAACACTGTCCCTGGAAAGAAGCTCATCGACAGGATCATAGAGACGATATGCGGATGTTTCCAAGGACCGCAGACGGATGAAGGAGTGCAGTTACAAATTATAAAGGTCAGAGGTCATTTTATTGAATGATTATTGAATTGATCTAAAGCAATTCAAAATGTATTATGTGAACTGCTTATACAGCCAATCACAATTTTATTGTACTGATGTTAAAACTTTTACATAGGAAAATAAGTAAATGAAATACCAAGCACTAAAAATAAACATGGAAAACAGACTTTAAAGGAAGTAATGTCTACAGCTAATAATAAAGCTATAGAGAGAAAGTGTTTGTTTATCAGACTGGTTGTTGTACATGTGGAACAGCCCTAACCTGTAGCACTAGCATTTCCATACCAACATTTGACTAAGCTATTGTTTTACAAATCTCGTTTTGGAATGTGGATTGACTCCTGAAACTAGTGAAACCTCTTTCACACTCGCTCCCATGTTGAGCTTAATCTCTTTAAACTTACAGCATCTACCCAAAGTAGTAAATAATGATGTTCCCACATCCTGTGGCAGCGTTCATAAGATTTACCGCCACAGTCGTGGCTTAACTTTGTCCAGCTTGATGTGTGTGTTTGTCCCTGGCAGGCCTTGCTTACGGCTGTGACCTCCCAGCAAATTGAGATCCATGAAGGAACCGTTCTTCAGGCTGTGAGAACCTGCTACAACATCTATCTGGCCAGTAAGAACCTCATCAACCAGACCACGGCCAAAGCCACCCTCACCCAGATGCTGAATGTGATTTTTGCCCGCATGGAAAACCAAGCAGTGAGTGAATCTGTCACCTCTCCTCTGGTGATACGGGCAAATAACGTCTTTATCTAACGTCTCTTCTTTCTGTTTGGTTGATGCCCCTTCTCCTTCCCCCACCCTCTTGACATATAGCTTACAAATCACAAGATCAGTTGGTCTTTGGCATCCAGAAAGCGAGATCGTCAGGTAAAGAGTGACTGGACTGCCTTGAAATTTGCTTGATCTTGAAGTTTTTCTGGTTTGTTTACATCAGCATCATCCGTCACTCCGGCTCTGTGTGTTTCTCTGATGTCTATCCGATGTCTCGCTCTGGTTTGCTTGTCTTGGCTTCATTGCGTTTTTCCCTGCAGTCTTCCCGTCCATGAACAATTCGTTCTTTTCATCTGTCTGTACCATGTTTATGTGTTACGTAAGAGAGTGATTGAAATGGATTTTGCTCTGCAGTTGTGCCGCAGTGTTTACACCTGGTATTAACATTCATCATAGGCATAAGTCAAAATTGGAGTGTTTAAAGGCTGAGTCTAAATCAAGTCAAGTCTAAAATCACTTTAACATGTAGTTTTCTGTATTCTGCAGGTTTATATGAACTCTGAAGTTTGTCTAATACAGTTTAGTGTGGTTTTATTAAGGCTGTTGGAGAACTAATTTCTTCCATGTATTACAGTGTATTATTGCTAGACATTTCGTAGATAAGTTCTGCTGTT
>JBAJNP010005991.1:0-27025 GCA_036877545.1 Yasuhikotakia modesta
TCAAACATATAAGGTTTATAAACATATACTGGTAAATGGTTCCGTATGTGTTCAGAAGCCGGACGACGACGTCACAATTATTCTTACGTATGACAGTAAAGGCAGCCAGTCAGCGTGCAGCACTCAGAATTCATAATGAGGTGCTGGATCCGCATTAATAGCCACCATAAAATCAGGTTTTTAAAGAGGTTTATAGGCCCTTTGGAGGCATTATAGATTCAACCAGTGTTATTCTCTCTGTCACATCACACAATAATAATCAATAATGAAACACTCTAGGTCACCCTTAAGTGTGGTTATGATGTAAATGTTCAATAAAAGAAACGACCCACAAACTCATTTGAAGTGTTTATTTGTTTGATATCTGATTTTAAAGCCTAACTTTTGACAACAGATAACAGGTACAGTATTGCATTATACCAAAAACAGAAAATCCACCAGCATCATTTCACATTGAAAAGGCATTTGACTAAAACGACAACAGATGTGTTTCAGATTCACACAACAGACAGATGCTCAAGGCAGTAAAGACCACAACATATCCTACCAGATTATACTGTATGCATTTGTGTTTTGGGTACTTGAACACATACAAGAGCTGAACATAAAAAATAACAAAGAATTTCACGTTACAGTTTCTGACAAAACTATTTAGCTATAAAATTCAGTTTTTGGTGACAAATGACAAAACCATGTGACAGATCACTCAGATAAAATATAATGAAAATATTGGGCAAATGTTGTGTCAGTGTGAATAACTGCTTGTGTGCAAGACAAACTGATGTTACATTGGCCTTTACAGTTCTGATGAACCATTACCCATAATTCCCTTTTCATTCTCATATGTTGTTAATGTTACAAATGATCACTGTTACTAGATTTTAAAATGTTACAGCAGCAAACATCAGTAAACCCGTGTAATGGTACCTGACAGGTTAAATAAACGTTAGAGACACGTTAACCACAAACAGAAAAGCAGATGAGACAGAGGTTAATATAGACCTGCAGTGTAGGTGGAAGACGAGATAAAAGTGTTTTCAGAAAAGACTCATTGCTATTTCATGTGGCCGTATTTAAGCTCTGAAGTCCAGCACAAACAGAGTGACGATCAAACGAGAAATAACTCGGTCTCAGAATGAAACCCTGTTATCCAAAACGGGAGAAAATGGGAATATTTAAGGAGACTTTGGCAAAAATAAACCATTTAGCTACAGAGAAGAAAAATCATATAAAAATATGAAGTACATTCAAGTTCAGATCCGGACACTCATTCGTTCACTTGCTCTCATTCTGACATGCAAACATCTGCAATTTAAACAAAATTAATTGCTTGTAAACTTAAAAAAGCACATAGACTAAAGACATTCATTCTAATCACTGTAATCCACTGCCGCCCTCTTGTTACATTTGGTATCAAAATCAAGTTTTTAAGAGTGCAAAAAACAATAACAAAACCACTCACTCTTCTGTTCAGACACTGTGTTCACATCTTCCCAAAGCTGAACACTGACACAAACAAACCAAATGAATATTCAGACTGTTATTGCTATCACAGAATCAACAGGACACAGAAGTGCTTCGCTAGTGATTAGTCATAAAAAATATATTAATTGCACATATCATAACACAAATTAGACCTGATTACTACAGGACAGATATACACACACACACACACACATTCTTCTGTTCATACTGATGTGTCAGTCTCTGATATTTCTAGGCACACACGTGTTTCTCACATGTTGTCCAGCTTTTGTCTGACACGCAACAAATCTGAGACCCTGCAGCTATAATCACACAGATTCAGCCTGACAGAAACAAATAAATCTCACCAAAAACTCATCATCACTCATTATTCACCCGTCATCCAAACCTGCATGTCTTCTGTGGAACAAAACATTTACATAAATTTATTATTTTTAATCATACAAAAACATGTGATGCAATATTCCAAACATAGTTGTTCTCCCATTTCATAACTGAATGCGATGTGAATGCAACATTAATGCGATGTGAATGCGATGTAAATGTGTAGTTTGATGCACAGAAATGCAGGTGGTTTAGAAGCTGCAGAGATACAGAGGGAGTAATTTCTGCTTGTATGAATTAAATGCACATGGACTATATTGAAGCTACTTCTATGGCAATTTTTTGGCATTTTTATGGCGTACTACTATTATGGCAATTACTTGTAACTTCACAGCATCAACTGCCTTTGATTTGTGTTAAAGCACGAATATTATAATGTAATAATTCACTCTGATCTTTTATGTTCCACAAGATAAATTAAATTATACAGGCTGGAAAAACTAAAGTCATTGCACACAGAACTTGGCAGAAACGAACCCTTTAAGATAAAAACAGCACAACAAAATGAAACCATTTCCTCTAATTTTTGCTTTTAAGTGTAAAATGTGTGTTTGTTGGGGGTAGGCAGGGGGCACTAGTAACAAATGCTGTGAAAACGTAAGTGCAAACCAATCAGTACTGGAAAAAAATCAGTACCAAAGAGCCATCTAACACACACACGTACACACACACACACACACACGTACACACACTCTTTCAAAGTGATAAACACTGATTCAGAAAGATAAAATAATAATCTTATCACCTGTAGATGTACCTCTTAAAACATGTTTACATAAACATTAATGCTCATTTCTACTTTCAAAACAGCCACAGACAAGCTGGGCTGCACCAACAGGGTTCAAAGGTCAATTTCCCCTTTAAACTGTGAAGATATTTTCATTAGGGATGACTGGAGCAGATGTAGAGAACCAGCCAATCAAAAACCTGCATATTACATGACAGACCAATGAGTGAATGAGAGGGAGGAGCTAAAAGTGTCAAGAACATGTTTGAAATGAGAAGGTGTGTCACCATCAGCGGTTGTCATGGTGACAGAGCAGCAGCGAGGGTCTTTGAAACGCTGTTACATTGGACCGTTACTGCTGGAGTCGCCCCTGTACAGCGACACAGAGATATTTAGAGACCCTCCGTGCACATTGCTTTCTTATAGAGAATGTGTTGATATTTACTTCTGCTCCTTGGGTGGCATCGCCATGGTCCCCGTAGCTATGACATCTGTTGCCGTGCCACCTGTGACGTTTTCTTTAGTGTCACTGAAACACAGTGGAAGAAGAAAAACATTTGTAAGTAAAATAAATAAACAATAAGAAATATCTTGATTTTAAAGCTTGTTTGGTGTGTGAATACCTGCAGGCTTTCTCCTTTTTACAATCCATGCTGCGTTTAACCGCATCCCTGGTGTTGCCGGTGGCGACCGTCTCTGTGATGGTGTTGGTCCTCTCCTCATCTTCCTCGCTGTCTGTATCACTGGAGCTGCTGTCAGACGCCACGAGCGGAGCTTTCCTCGCGCCACACACACTCCACACACACGCCGAAGAGCCCTTCACTGCAACACACACACACACGTTCAGTTGTTTTCAGTACAATAACAAAATCGTTAATAATAGTTTAGCAAATAAATTAATTAGCTAAGAACATGTTGGTCATTATAGTATTACTCAGTACTACTAAAAACACTAAATGATCAGTGTTATAAAGTCAAACCTTCATCACTGTTACTCTGTTTGTTGGGGTTCTGAGGGTCCACAGGTGAACTGCATCTGGGTCCAGCATCTGAACTGTGAAACACATGATCTGGTTCAGTTTCATACCAACATGATGTTCTGACCCACATCAGTCACAACACACACCAGCAGAACGGCTGAAAGTCACCGAATGTTGCCCATCCCTTCTCGTCTGTCTCGCTCAGCTGGTTGCTGGAACTGCCCCACACGCTGGATCCCGTATCCATGGCAATGCTCGCAAAGTCCCGGCAGCTGAAGTCATCTTCAAAACTCGCGATCCATCCAGGACCTGCGGAGACGGAGAGAAAAGCTGTGGGTTGCACCGGGAGCACCAGCAGAAGATCGCGCTCAGATCTGTGTCAGCTGTGAGTTACTTTGAGGATCCCCGGACTGCTTGTCCATCTCCCGGTTCTTGGCGTTCTCTGGAGTTTGTTTGGACTCTGGAAACCACTCCAGGTCAGGTGACCCGAGACGCCTGCGAGAGCAGCCATCCACCTCGTTCTTCTGCGCACCGGTCGCCAGTCCAAACCTGCCACAGACACACACAGCAGACAAACACACACAACAGCCAAGCAGTTAAATGATGCTTTAATTCATATCTGTAATGCTCAATATAAAGTCAATAAAGTCAACAGTCAATATAAAGTTGTGAGTGACAGTAACGCGTGTGTGATGAACCTGCTTCGCGCTTTAACTTGTTTGCGTGTTGCATAGTTGATTTCTTTATCCTCCCAAATATCTTCCTCTTCCTCAGCATCATCAAACTGCCGAATCTTCTCCTTTGTGCGAGTCTCAAAGATGGAGGAGCTCGCCTGAGAGAAAGAGAGAGAGAGAGAGTTAAACAAACACAGAAATAAAGAGCAGGTGATATGCTGAAAATAAAGACCAAATATACATAAAAATGTCACATAGAATTCAAATATTCAGAGTATAAATCAGTTCTCACCCCCTCATCCACCAGATTAAAATTAATCTCTGTGATTCGATCAAATGTGGCACTAAGAAAAACAACAGAAAACAGTCACATCACTAAAGCATTAAACACAAGCAATCAGTTTTAACCTCAGTTTAAACTACTGCACATGCGTGAGGTAAAATTTTACCTGATGCTGCCGTCATGCTCCCCAAATTCATCATCAGTCAGTCCAAACTGATCTACGAAGTTTGCAGTCATCTGCTGTATCTGATAATCTGAAAACACCTGCGTTAACACAACATACACACAAACACAACACATACAACAGACATACAAACAAAAAAGAAAGACAGAATTAAAACAAATGCAAGAAATAAAATAATTATTTTCTCATTTTAGTAACTAATTAAATTAACATTATGTTAATGTTATTAATTAACATTAACATAGCCAACCGAAGATAACATTCTCCTTTACCAAGTAATCATATCTGGTTACCATAGCATTCACTTCATTGGCTGTGTTAAAAGAAGCTGTGCTGTTGTTAACAGGTCTCACCAGGTCTGCCGTGTTTCTCTTGTTAGTTTCTGTCAGCGCATCATTCACAAAATCGTTCCAGCGTTCCTGATAGTTCCCTGGTAACTCTGTTTCACACAAACAGATCACGTCTGAGAACACAGAGTGAGCCGTGTATG
Organism: Yasuhikotakia modesta; assembly: GCA_036877545.1. Taxonomy (NCBI): domain Eukaryota; kingdom Metazoa; phylum Chordata; class Actinopteri; order Cypriniformes; family Botiidae; genus Yasuhikotakia; species Yasuhikotakia modesta. The sequence goes on from JBAJNP010005991.1 coordinate 5,208, forward strand.
AAATGTACGACAGCACAGACCACTGAGAGTGTGTTTCACCTTTCATTAACTGTGAGATCTGAGTCTCGTCCATCTCACTGTCTGCACTGTGCACCACTGTGTTAGCAATTCTGGTCAGATGACCCATATACCCCCTTCTCATGCCTCCAGCTTCCCTATAACGCACACACACACACACGTCTAAATCTAACATATACATACACATCAACATCTCATCTCAAACAGACTGTTGTGCTCTTACTGTGTTTTGTCATTTTCATCCCAGGAATCCAAGATCCTTTGAATCAGTCTGCAGTCCTTTATCAGCTACACACACACACACGCACACACACACAGTACAAATCCATAAATTATCAGCCCCAACAAGACACATTTTCTTGCTGAATTATAGTCACACAGCCAACTGAATAAAACAATGATCATAATACAGTATCAAAACATCAGCTCACATGTTTAATCAGGTCGTGGTGTGTGAACATGTCACAGCTGTCAGAGGAGTGTGTGTGTGAGTGTGTGTTCTGATCCACACTGTCCTGCAGTTTTCCATCTCCTGCCGTCTGCTTGAGGATGGCTGAGATACAGTGTTCCACCTGAACATGCAGGAAGTTGTTCCAGGAAAACTTAAAAAACAGGTCCTGCAGAGAAAGAGAGAGAGAGAGAGAGTGTTACAGCATGGAGTGTGTTACAGTATGGATTGTGTTACAATATTATTGTGTGTTACAGTATTACTGTGTGATACAGTATTATTTTGTGTTACATTATGGAGTGTGTTACAGTATGGAGTGTGTTACAGTAATGTTGTGTGATGGTCACCAGCAGCAGGTTGATCATGTTGAGTCTGCAGAGCTCGTGGTGAATTCTGGGAGCTCTGGTGTATAGCAGCGCAGCCATCAGTCTGACAGCATGCAGCCGCGCATTACCAAACGGCTCCGCTAGAAGACCCATGGTGGTTAACATCACACACTTCTGCAGGACACACACAGCAGGGCAATAAGAAAAGCACTGATGTGGAACAATAAAAACAAACTGAACACACTGACCTTGGGTGGGTTTAACAGAAGATGATGAAAGTGCTTCAGATGTGGTTGGATTCCCATTAATATGCTGTTGTTTACAGTGTAAGACTTCTCCAGTCCCTGAGAACAAGAGTCTGTCAGCTGATCCATCCTGTCATGTCAGAAACACATGCATTACACATCAGCGACAGTGTGTGTGTGTGTGTGTCTGTAAGATGTGTGTGTGTGTTACTCGCCCTGGCCTCCGAGTCTCCAACAATGTGAGTAAGACTTGAGTTCCATAGATGATACAGCCTTCATTCCTCTCTCCTCCAAACATGTTCCTCAGGACAGAATCCACGTTCTGCTGCCTGAAACACACGATCAGTCAGTGACGCTTCACTTTAGTTCTGCAGATTCTGTCGTTTCTGTCTGTCAGAAGCCTGTGAGGCTTCAGAACCTCAGACACTGATGGTTTGGTTGGTGTTTTGAACACAGCGCTGATCTCACACACTTACAGTTCCAGTGTTGCGAGCAGAGGATCAGGCTCACTCGTCTCCTGCAGCAGACTGGCCTGATCTCGGCTCACACGGATGATGTCACACAGAGTCTGAGACGCGTTTGACTGCCTCTGTGAACACACAATCGAGAAACATCTCATTCTTCTCTATTTACATTTATTTGAAAGGTAAAATCTAATTTCCTTTCCATAAACATTTTTAAAGACACAGACAAAAAAAACTGCTGTTGTTATGAGGGAAATTAATTTGTTAGTTTATTCATATACAGAGTTCATGAATAGAGTTCATGAAGCGCTAACCCTAAGTATTAAACTACAAATCAACACCCAGAACACAGAATAAACTGCATAGCAACACCCTGGTAACCACCCACAACAGCCCAGCATCATGTGAAACTCAGTACTGACCTGATCGTCACGTTGAGGATGAATCAGTTCAATGAGTCTCTGAATCAGTTTCTCCTCATTCAGCCACTGCAAACACAAAACACAGATCAACACACACACATGCACAACACACACATACGTATCACACACACATGCACAACACACACATAAACACAACACAGACATGCACAACAGCTGCACACATTCTCTCACATTCAGCACTTCCTGTCTGACAGAGGCCGGCTCCACACTGCTGACCAGTCGCAGCAGCAGATCCATCATGGCCGACGTGTCCATGTGTTTCAACACCTGACCAATGAAATCCTCCCTCTTCTTTAGGAAACCAATCACCTGACGAATAACATTTATTAAAAAACGAGGATGAAGTGCTGCTGCTAAATCAAACAATTTCAAATAAACACAATTTTAAGCAGATATTAGATGCACCTGCTCTGTTTTGCGGGCGATGAGGTTGCCGAGGGTCTTACTGAAAAACGAGGCGAGCAGAGGGTTCATGGGCGGAGTCTGCTCCAGGAAGTTATATAGCGTGTTGAGCAAAGACTTGTCTCCGCCCACTTTATCGTTAATGAGGGACACATCGCATGTCAACAGCTCACAGGCTATGTTAGCATATCTGTGTGAGACACAAAACCACACGTGTTTCATGAACAGCAGGAGGAGTTTCTTTAGCTCAGGCTGATATGTACTTGACTCACTTGTAGCGCAGTTTCTCCTCCCGGTCAGCAGGGGGCTCGTGTGTGATCAGATGGAGCAGCTCCTGCATGTTGTCGTCCTGCGTGAGGAAGAGGAGCAGACGCTGGTTTTGGGCCTTGCATTCCTGCAGCACGTCTTCTTCATCCAGCAGCTCCTGCAACGTCACGTCCTCCCTCTCCAACAGCTTCTCAACCTGAGAGGAACTGTGCAGATCAAACTTCCAGAACATGACTGCAGCCTGCAGAGAGAGAGAGAGAGAGCGTGCCTGAGAGAGAGAGAGAGAGAGAGAGAGAGAGAGATTAGCTGCTGTGACTGAGTCAGCACTCTCAGTAACTGATGAGGGTTGTCCGGTACAGGGCTGGTTTAGGGTCAGTGACTGTTTCGTGAATATGAGACAAAACTCTGATGAAATATTGGAACGACTCACTGTCTGGTTCTTGTAAAAAAACACTGTATTTGCTGCAAGACACTTTGCCCTAAAGAGTTTTGCAAGAAGCACAAATGCTGTATGTTTGGTAGTTTGGTAACAATTTATTATGAACGACTATTTGTTCTGCATTTTTACAATAATGAATAACACACAATAGATCAGTGATAAACACTGTGTGTTCAGATAAAAAACTGAACACACAACTAACAACAGTAATGAGCCTGTAACTGATCACACAACAGGAACAAATACTTTCACATCTGACCTGGTTAGTGTGTCCGTCTAACATCCCCTGTTGTGCTCAGCAGAGGTTTGGGATGACATGAGGGTAAGTGTACTGTAGACAAACTGCTTTACTGAACCACTTCATGGTTTTGAAATACAAACAAGCCTCGCCCTTGTTTAAACACACACACACACACACACACAGAGACACACACACAGACACACACTCACTCACAGACACACACTCACTCACACACACACAGACACACACTCACTCACACACACACATACACACACAGACACACACACACACTCACAGCAGGATCTTTTTTTGGTCGTTTAATGAGATTAATCAGCGTCTACAGAGGATATGAGGTCAGCTGTCAGTCTAAACTACATCATGCAGACCAGCACTGCACACACACACACACACACACACCAACACTCACACCAACACACACACTCACACCAACACACACACACCCACACACACACTCTGACACACACATACTCTCTCACACACACCAACACACACACTCACACCAACACACACACACTCACACCCACACACACACTCTGACACACACATACTCTCTCACACACACACACACTCACTCACTCACTCTCTCACACACACTCACACCAACACACACACACACTCACATTTAAACACACGCTCACACCAACACACTCTCTCTCTCACACACACACACTCTCACACACCAACACACTCTCACACACACACACACTCTCACACACCAACACACTCTCACACACCAACACACTTTCACACACCAACACACACACACACACACACTCTGACACACACACACACACTGTGACAGTGACATTCAACAATAACCTAACACACTGCGATCTGTAATTCCTCTCACATGTTATGTTTCATCACAACTCTCACTGTTATTAATCTCAATGTTATTATCACCAAAAACTCTTGATCCTGTCGAGACATTAAATCCATCAGTTACGTCAGACAGCGGCCTGGTGTCGCTGCCAATCAGAACGCAGAGGCGAGACGCGCTCCACCAATCACAGCGCTGTACGTTTGCGTGCTGGTGAACTGAACGCACAAATCTTTACACAGTAAAACGTCTCCGCTATTAAATCGCGTCAGACTCGTTTAAATTCACATATAAGCACAACACAGAACATTGCGGGAACATTATTACAACGCACAGGTTTCTTACAACTCATCAGTCCATCTTTAAAACCGAATGCGATCGTGCATTTCAAGGTGAAAGTCATCCATCTCCATTACACGCGTATTGAACGCATTGCTCACGATGCATTAAACGCGTGTCGTTCTCATCAGACGGATAAACGCGCATCAACGGGGACATTAACACACAGCGAATACGTGCATCTGCGTGAACTCACCAGTAACGCTTTCTGATGTCAGACTAACACCGTTCTGAGATCAGACGCGATCTATGCGCTGAGACGTGATGCTCGGTGTCGATGCATCGCCCTGCGTTCAGATGTCAAACCACCAGCACCGGTCCCGCACCGACCCGTCAGATCTTCACACTGCGAGCAGAAACATTTGGACATTATTTCTCAAGTCAAAATGGCCGACCAGGAGACGGGGACGCGCGCCACGTGAACGCGCTCGGTGTTATTGAGCGGAGAATAAGTTGCGCGACGTGAAACGTTTCATTTAGTTTGTTGCTTGTTTGTTAAATGTGTTTTTGTATTTAAAAAAGCGTCATTTTAAATTCGACTTACTGTTTGTATATGTTATTTTGTTGGGATGCCTGCTGTGTTGTTAAAACTGAGAAAAGGATAATACTTATTAAAGCGCGTTATACAGTCTACAAACATGTATTAAACTATTAATAACATAAAATATAACATATATATAAAAGCGTCTGCTAAAATGCATAAATGTAAATATATATATATATATATATAATAGTGTACTAAAACGAACCCCCTATTTTCGCTATTTAATTAGTTGTACATGAGAACACAATAATAAATAATGTAAGATAAAGCAGCTTTAGTTACAGAAGCATAAGCGCCGTTTTCATGTTGTGGCGCAGGAGAATGCGCGCGCACTGCTGGCCGCGGCGGCGCGCACGTGACGCGTCTCGCAGCCGGCTTCGCTCTCTCGTCGCGCAGCTGCCGCAGCGGTCTGCAGACATGGCGAGCGTCGCAGACACCAAACTGTACGACATCCTCGGCGTGTCTCCATCAGCCAGCGAGAACGAGCTGAAAAAGGTAGAGACGCCCTTTCTGTCCGTCGCGTCGTATCGCGATCAAACCACAGACGCGCGCGGTGCGCGATGCGCGATGCTGGCGGAGGCAGTTGCATGTTCTTGCAGACGCATGTATGCGAGATCCTCCATTGTGGCCTTGTGTGAGATGCGCTGCCCTCGTGAAAGATTTGAGGGACGCAAAGTCAGATGCGTTGTTTGCATTGAGGTGTGTTGGGCTTTTGAGATCTTCATCCTGGTGCTGGAGACATCTGAAGGTGCTTCATCCTGGTGCTGGAGACGTCTGAAGGAGCTTCATCCTGGTGCTGGAGACGTCTGAAGGAGCTTCATTGATGAGTGGTAATGAAGGGAAGCTGTGGTTCCGAGGAGCGGAGATGGTTAATGTAGGTTCTGTGTAGCTGGTGTCCCATTTTAAGCGTTTTCAGAGGCGCACGCCCACATGTTGTGGTCCAGAGCCTCGTTGTGTCAAGGTGAACATAGGTGAACATCTGGGATACAGATTGGTGTCTGTATCCCAGCCACACACAACAGCACACGAGAACGATGGAGATCTTCTAATGCAGGTTCTGTTCTCCTGCAGGGATTGTCCATTGGTTATTTTAAGGTTCCATAAAGGTTCCAAAAACAACAGTTTGGTCCTAGAACAAAAACTGTGATTAAAGAGAATAATGGTGATTTTGTTTTTCAGGCATACCGGAAGTTAGCTAAAGAATACCACCCTGATAAAAACCCTAATGCAGGTGACAAGGTGAGGTGTTCCTGTACAGACGTCACGTCATGTATTTATTTTATTATCCCCTGGTGTTTAAACTATGAGGTGTTTGCAACATAGTTTTAATAAACAACATTTTTAAGGAGGTTTATAGTTTGCTGTTTACTTCATTAAACAATTTATTAGGGTCCAGGGTGTTTGTCACAGACCCCATTAGCACACATATAAACCATACAGTCCGTTAATTAAACGTTGTAATGTGTTTGTGTAGTTTAAGGAGATCAGTTTTGCGTACGAGGTTCTGACTAACCCAGAGAAGAAGGAGCTGTACGACCGGTATGGAGAGCAGGGCCTGCGTGAGGGGGGAGGTGGAGGAGCAGGGATGGAGGACATCTTCTCCCACATCTTCGGTGGAGGTCTGTTCGGCTTCATGGGAGGTCAGAGCGGCCGGAGTCGCAACGGCGGTCGACGGAGGGGAGAAGACATGATACATCCACTGAAGTGAGTAACTCCTCAAACATCACCTCCACTGAGGCTCCTGTTGTGTTCATGAAGGTGTGTTGAAGTTCTTCAAGGAATAGTTCAGAAAATATGAACATTTAACCATATTCTGATTAACATTTAATGATCACCCTCAGGAGAAGATAAAATTTTAGGTAAATATGTTTGCAGAAGAATATAAGTTCATCTTTATATCTAACAGAGTGTCTTTAGAAGATCTCTACAATGGAAAAACAACCAAACTACAACTCAGCAAGAATGTTCTCTGCGGTGCCTGTAATGGGTGAGGCGGTTTTAGGAATATGTCACTGTATTACAGTTGCTATGGATTTGATTTTAAAACCCTGATATTTTTCCCATTTCTCTTCCTCATCCTCAGTCAAGGGGGTAAAACAGGGGCCGTGCAGAAATGTGCCACATGTAGGGGCCGCGGCATGAGGATTCTGATCAGACAGTTGGCCCCTGGCATGGTCCAGCAGATGCAGTCTGTCTGCACCGACTGCAACGGAGAGGGTGAACACTCAGAAGCAGCTGTTATTTCTTCAGACGGTGATGATGTGAATGCAGCGTTTGATGCGTGGATCTGTGTGCAGGGGAGGTGATTCATGAGAAAGATCGCTGTAAAGAATGCGACGGTCGCAAAGTGTGTAAGGAGGTGAAAGTTCTGGAGGTTCATGTGGATAAAGGAATGAGACACGGACAGAAGATCACGTTCAGCGGGGAGGCGGATCAGTCACCCAACACAGAACCTGGAGACATTATTCTGGTTCTGCAGGAGAAAGAACATGAGGTGAGACACACAGAAGATACACCCACAAACTGTTCACAGACATCTAATACAAACATGCCAATAACTGTCTCTGATCTGCCTCCTACACAATATTTATCATTTTATACATTATAAAACTTTTGATCAAAGCAACTTGCATGTATTTCACATGTATGTTCTGTTCAAAATTCAGTCAACCGTAAGTCCATAGTAAGGAACAGGAAACATCACGTCATTGTTCTGTAAAGTGTGTCTTTACAAGCGTCTGCTAAATGCCTGAATTAAGTTGTAGTGAAACATCACGTGTTGTTCTCATGTACAGGAGTTCCGTCGGGACGGCAACGATCTCCACATGTGTCACAAGATCGGCCTGGTGGAGGCGCTGTGTGGATTTCAGTTCATGCTCACTCACCTGGATGGGCGGCATCTGGTCATCAAATATCCTCCTGGAAAAGTCATCGATCCGGGTGAGTGACGGTCGCAGCGCTGCAGTCAGATGTGAGGAGTGTTGTGATGGTTGTGCTGTTTGTCAGGTTGTGTTCGGGTGGTCCGGGGGGAAGGAATGCCTCAGTACAGAAACCCGTTTGAGAAAGGAGATCTGTACATCAAGTTTGACGTCCAGTTTCCAGAGAACGGCTGGATTAGCACAGAGAAGCTAACGGTGCGTTTACTAAACACAAAACATCATAAAAATATGTGGTAAATATTACATATGGCACAATTATTAAGTAAATATTGTGGTAATTCAGATAAGCAGATTTTACCGGGTTTTGGAACAAAGACAGCATCTTTTAGGGTCCTGCTGGGGAAGTGCCCTTATTAGTGTATGAACCTTATTAGTGCCCTTATTAGTGTATGAACGTGTCTTCATCAGGAGTTGGAGGATCTGCTGCCGTCGCGTTCAGAAGTTCCCATCATCTCAACTGATGCAGAGGAGGTGGACCTGCAGGACTTTGACCTCAGTCAGGGGTCGTCTGGCGGCCATCGGCGTGAGGCTTACAATGACAGCTCAGACGAGGAGGGGGGTCCTCATGGGCCGGGGGTGCAGTGCGCCCACCAGTAGTCTCAATTTCTTGCAATTTTTTTGAGCAATGTTAAGATTCCCTTTTGTTGGACGCAACCCCACCACGACCCCCAACACTCATCACACCGTATAGTGAAGCTCACTGTATTTACAACACATACACTGACGTCCATTATTTATGTGCAATCCTCAGCTTAACACACATTCACAAACCCAGAAACACTGTTTTAAAAGAACAGACAAGAGACAAAGAAAAATAATTTCTCATCACTACTTCATTTCCATTGTGACTTTCACAGTATTTATGCTCTGAATATATTACCTTGATGTTGGTGGGGAAAAAACTCTGTTGTTTAAGTTATAACTCAACGCACACACAAATCTGTTAAGAGATGGAGGCAGTTTGATTTCCTGGAGTTCAATAAAATATTCAGTTGTGTCGTGTTATGCTGCTTGTTGATGTTCAGAGGTTTGTGTTGAGTGAGAAAACAGAGATCTTCAGGCAAACACAAGATATCTGAGAGTGAGAAGAAGCAACCAAGATCTAAACGTGTTTAACTGTGTTCATGTTCTGCAATAAAGTTAGAAAGACATGAATTTTCTCCATTTTTGCCAAAGAAACTACAGTCTTTAACAAACAACAGCCAATGTTTGCATGCGTTGTAAGCGCTACTAAAGGCCGACAGGGGGCGCTGTTAACCTATGAGAACTAGTGTTTGAACAGTGAAAGAAATGTTGATACTATTGAAACAAAATAACTTCAGTCTTCAAACATGAATAAAGTTGGTGAATGTTTGGAGTGTGTTGTGTGATGTATTGTGCATTAATGTGTTTCTTCAGTCTCCGCCATGTGTTGCGCAGCGGGTGACAGGAGCTCTTTAAAGCCGGAGGTGTTTCTGTAAAAGCAAAACAAACAAGTCCTCATTCTTATCATGTAACTTCTGTTCCACAGAAGTCTGGGGTTGTTATTTTCTCACCCTTGTGTCCTTCCACACTGGCATGATAACATGGGAAAATTGTGATAACAGTAATAAACAGTGACCAGATGTCACCGACCTCTGGCTTAGGACAGGAGTGTGAGAATGACAGACTGGCTGTGTGCATCACCTCTCTCGTCTGGTCTGGAGAACACATGAGCGCTCTCTCCTCATCTGCTCCAGCTTCTCTCTCACTAACGTTTTCTGTTGTTGCTCATCCTCCTAGAACGTCCCATCAACATTTAGACAACGTTCAGTCAGAGTCCAGTACATGGGCATGGATGTGTGTACCTGTCGCAGTGTGTCTGTCAGGTGTCTGATCGCATCCTCCTGCGTCAGACCCAACAGATCTTCATCAGCCTTCCGGCTCTGAACGATGGCCAGTCGCTCCTGAACCTGAAACAAACACAAAACTGATGCTCAACTCTTCTGATGAGACACAGAGAAATGAAATGTATGTGCTGTGATGGGTCTGTGTACTGACTCTCAGCAGCTGTCTGTCCCGATCACGCTGCCAGCGTCTCTCTGCTCTTCTCTGAATGTTCACCAGACAGCGCATGGTGGCCTCCCTCTGTAGCTGCTGCTCCTCACCTCCTCTCTCAGCTGTCTCTCCTCTCTGCTCCTCAACTCCTCTCTCAGCTGTCTCTCCTCTCTGCTCCTCACCTCCTCTCTCAGCTGTCTCTCCTCTCTGCTCCTCACCTCCTCTCTCAGCTGTCTCTCCTCTCTGCTCCTCACCTCTCTCAGTCATCTTTCTCTGCTCCTCATCTACTCTCTCAGCTGTCTTTATCTTTCCTCTCTGTTCCTCACCTCCTGTCTCATCCATCTCTTCCTCTCTCCTCTGCTCCTCACCTCCTCTCTCATCCCTCTCTTCCTCTCTCCTGAGAGTGTTTTGTGCACTGCTCTGAACTGTGGGTTCATGCCTCTCCTGCAGTGTGCTAGCGACTGCCTTCACTTCCTGTACAGCTGAAGTCACTTTCTGCAAAAACATTTGTTATATTTAAATAAAGCCACAGCATTTAATTCTAAAGGTCAAAGAAAACAGGCATGAACACTAATATGAGTGTTTGAACATTATTTGGGGCTCAGGACGACACTCATATAAAATGTAGACGCTCATTTACCTGAGTCTGATCTTCATGCACTGGATTGCTCCAGGCCAGTGTGATGAGAGAGTTTTGTTTCTCCACAGACATCTCCTCCCTGCTCTCAGTGTCTCCCTCTCCTCTCTCTCGACCTCCACGTCTCGTCTCCATCATGCTCAACTCATCCTCAGGGTCTCTAACACACAGAATCTCTAAATATGGGGTCTCCTCAGGATATAAAGCCATGCCACATCCTACACGACACAGAATCAAAGCATTTCAACATCTCACAAAGTACTACAGCATTTAGCATATAAGATAAACAAATGAGGTCAGTAAGTTTCTGTCTGTAATATGCAGAGGCAAACCAACATGAGACATTTGTTAAATCAAAACATTATTCTGTTTGCAGTATTAGCTTAACCAATGGTGTGAGCTTGGGGTGGGACTATTTGTAAACTGACCAATGGCAGACAGGCAGAGTGTGTGAAATCATAACTTTATAAAAACGTTCTATGAATGTTTGGCATTTACCAGTGCAGAGTTCTTGTTTCTCATTATCCTGTGAATCTGTCTGGATGTATTCAGCTCTCGCTCTCTCCTAACACAGACATCAGACACAGTTATTTGTCAGACACATTTGTTCTGTTTTAATGTAGTCGGTTCAGTTTATCTCACTGCGTTTGGGCCGCTGGTGGACTGAACTGAAGCACGAGGCTGTAAAACATCTCGCAGGTTGTGGAAACTGGGTCTGTGCAGCTCTGTCTCGTATCTGTGCAGAACTGTGAGAAGATCTTTAGGTTCCTGCAGAGTGTGGAACATTTATTCACATAATAACCGTCTCAGTGAGGGACGCAGGGCAGTAAAGTTTGTGATAACATGTCTGTATGGTTGTGAGAGTCACCAGATTTTGTAGCGAATATAAAACGGTCCAGGTCTCGTCTTCATGGGCCTGTGTGAGCTGAGTCAGTAAATGAACAGCACAGTCACCCCAGGACACTTGTGTCCCAGAACCCCCCGGGGCCAGAGGTCCAGCATTAAATGCCTGTGTCTCCTGCAGAGAGACTTTTATCTGCTGCAGTCTGGAGACACAGCTCTGAAGCGCCGCGTTTCCCTGGACTGAGCCTTAAAGGTACAGACACACAAACACACTTAATGGAAACCAGAGAGGGTTCAGTGATGATGTCATTGTAATGACATCACTGCTGGTCAGGTCTAAAATCCACCAGACCAAATATTGTCATTTACTCACACTGGTGTTCTGAACATCTTCTTCAGTCGAACACAAACGTTTAAAGAATATATCACACAAGTCTTTGTGGACTGATGTCATGTTGTTTGTAACTTGCTACTCTCACTATCTCATGATAAAGACCAGCTTTATCTCACATCTGATCTGTGTTCCACTGAAGAACGTTGTGACACATGCAGTCAGTGACGTTCATCTTCTTTAATTGAGTTTGAGTATTTGTGTGTAGTTGGTTTACTGTTGCTTATTGGCCCTTGGTGTTCTCTCAAGGAAACCCTGTGCAAGATTTCCACCAATCGTTTTCTTTCCTGCTCCTGACATAAAACCAGCAGCTGCAGAACGGCCTGATGGGTAAAAACATGAATTAGAGTAAAAAACTGCTCAGCAGTATCGCTGCCTTCTCATAACAGAATAATCATATTTCAAAAATCAGGTGCATTTATTTTATTTTAATTTTTTTATTATTTTGTGTGATTGTACATGATGTGTGATGGTGGTGTATGTGTGTGATTGTGGTGTGTGTGATTGTGCACATTGTGTGTGATTGTGGTGTGTGTGTGTGATTGTGCACATTGTGTGTGATTGTGGTGTATGTGTGTGATTGTAGTGTGTGTGATTGTAGTGTATGTGTGTGATTGTGGTGTGTGTGATTGTACATGTTCACCTGCTGCGTGCAGCTCCCTGTTTTCCAGCCCTGCTGTTGTTTTGCGGTGGGATACGACTTTTCTTGCAGCCAAGCTCTGGCGAGTTCCTGACTGACAGGTCCTCTCATGAAGGGCCTGGAGATTGTTTGGTAAGAGCTCACACACTTTGGAGTAAAACATGCAGCTGGGTCATGAAGACCCAGTGCTGCCCAAATATAACGCTCACCATCTGTGCCAATGTTGTCTGGAGACCAGCAGCGCGACGTGAGACTGATTTTCTCTCTCAGCTCTCCGCACAGCGACACACATGCTCAGATATATGACACACAGAGCTTCCTGTCCTGCTCTAAATCAGCAATAAATCACATCTTAACATCATAACAGTTAGTTTAACATGTAATATGATATATTATTACTTGCATAAACAATATTTTTGGCCTTAATGATCTCTGACCCACTGATGATGCCAACAAATCATTGTTTCTCAGCCAATCAGCTTGTGAAATAACCTGTCAATGAGAGCGCTGAGAGAGTCCATCTCTTCCTGATAAACAGACTCCAGCTCAGAGAGGAAGATGAGGGCAGACCAGGCCTGTTCCCGTGGTTCCGATGACCACGCTTGATCTCTCGGTTTCTCATTGCTACCCGGCAACACCACTGAAGCACAAGTCCTGCCAAACACGTCCCACAGAAGCATCACATCTGTTCTGTCATTACAGTACATTAAATGATCTGAGTTTAAACGTGTGTGATGGCAGGACAGGTACAAGCAGCTATAATCCTGTACCTGTAGCACCTGAGGACCCCGGGGAGCGCACACACTTCTGGCCAATCCCTGTGTCTGTACGCTTGTTCCACAGACACCCCCACTTCAAACACACACTCTGTCTGTTGCCATGGTGACATAGCATCCCACCACACCATACCTTTAATGGTGTGCAAATGGAGCAAATTAATTTAGTTTGTTCACTTAGCACGTTTCACTTTCTCTCGCTCTTACCGTACTCATCCTGCAGCATCTCTCTGTATAGGCGCTCTTTGATGATGTCATACTTATAGTGCAGAAGTTGCAGGATGTCTGAGCTGTTGTAGCACACGCCACCCTGTCGCATGTTGATGACATCTCTGTGGGACAGAGATTGCAAGATGCTCCAAACACCGTCAAGAACAAGCCTGGAACAGAACACAGGAAATAGTGCACATTCATCAGAAATGACTGTGATGTGTGTAGTAGTGTGTGTGTTAGTGTGTGTGTTTGTGTGTGACCTGGTGTTGAGTCTCTTGGCTCTGTTCTGCAGACACAGGATATTAAACTGCTCACTGTCTCGTTCCTAGTAGAAAAGTGTGTGTATATATCTTATTTAGTGTGTAGAACTACAAACATGTTTAAATAATCATGATTTTACAGAGGATAACTAACACTTGTACACTTGTAACCTTATCTATATACCATATATCATATTTAATTTTTTACACCATGTGAACATATTACATCTGTGACAGAGGTGTGTACCTGTTGTCTGTAACTGTGGCTGATTGTTGATAAACGCGTGTTCTGGTGTTGAGCAGTTGTTGAGTTAAACCTACCAGCTTTCATCATTTGAAGATCCCAGTACAACTGTTGGAGACAAGGTGCAACAATCTGACGTCACATCACAAAAACCTGACAAGATGATGATTATTGTTTAGTTGTAGTGAAAGTATTATTATAACCAAATATATTCGTTCTGATGAAACGTTAATAAGCCAAAATAATGAGAAATACCGTTTCTCTGTTCTCACGCTGTCTGTCCATCACTATCAGAACATTCAGAACTCGTCTGACTGAACATGACAACTGTTCAGCCTCACCTCTGACCTGAACACATACAGTTACATCAGCGTTACCCTCAACACTTCCTGTCAGTCTTCTGTGCTGCATGGGAGTGTTGAGAAACTCCTGCACCTGTGAAACGGCTCGCTGCACTTCCTCCAGGCTGGTGGAGACGAGGAAGATGTTACTGTAGAGGGAACATATCCTCTCCATGCCAACCTCATCATCCTCACGAAGGCCGAGGCACTCGCAGACTAAATGCACACACTCTTCCATCCTACAGGAGAAAAGCCAATGAGAGCTCAGCTCACAAACTAGACAGACAGACACTTACAGGCCTACCTGAGTTACTGCTGATCAACACAAACACAGGAAGAGAAAGTGTCTCATCGCTTTGATGAGTTGATCTTCATCAATGATGCATGTTGTCAACAAGCAGCGACTGTTGCCGACGTAACAATAGGGTCAGGTTGCACGGTGTAGCTGTTACATCATCACATACAGTAGACGGCCGGGGAAGCCACTACATCCATCTGGACATGAATCCTTTACATCATCATGAATCAAGACTTTATACTAACTATAGTTTAATGTAAATACTGTTTATGAACGGAGGCTTCAGGTTTGGTGTTAATCTTTGGGCTTTGGTGTTAATCTTGGGATGACGGTGCACATCTGCCCCATTCGAAACAAAAACAGAACTATGTCAGATATGTTTGAGCCACAATATAAAGTCAAGTAATAATAACATGACAGTATAATTGGGCCAAAAGACACTTATGACGTAATAAGATGCAGATTTTTCAGAAAGTTTTCCGGATTTTGACTGTAGGTAACATTTAAGATTTAGATGTTATTTAAAAAACGTACACATAAGTAACCTCAGGTATACGTAACCCTTTTAAAGATAGAAACACAAAAAACACTTGGTGAAGATGGGAAGATGTTTAATGCAATAACATGGCAGTAAAAATAAGAATACAAAGAATATACAAATACTGATCAGCAATTTATCTTAAGATTATAAAACCTGTAGCTTATGAAAACAATTCTGTTATGCACTGTATTAGTTATTGGTTTCATTGTTTCATGGTCATATAGATTTTAATGTCATTATGACACATGGTTTAAATTCAACTCATTTAAACAGAGTAACAAGATATTTAATCACAACGCCAGTGCAAGAGTAAAAAATCTTTAATAACAGTGCGATAAATTGCTCTTTAAAAAACAGTGGTAAGTTATAGCTGATTGTTAAACATATTAATTCATTTAAAAATATCAAAGTTCATGTTTCATCTGTTTTAGCAAAGCAAAGAAATTCAGAAAGTTCCATGATGCTGCAGAAAGCGCAGGTCTCCGTTCATTAACGCAGACATCAGTCACAGAGAAACAACATCCACAGTTCAGTGCGTTCACACACACATTAACACAGTGAGTTAAACACAAACAGTAGCACCAATGTTTAAAAGATCATCTGTAGTATTACAGCAGAGCAACTGAATTTTAATGTGCGTTCAGCTCATATATTGTAATTCAGCATGAAATTACTTCTGTAATCTGATGCATTTCTGAGTGAAACTGAATTTGTACGGTGACTAAAGGTATGTGTTCTGATATGGGCATTGTGGTGTATCAGAATGGAGCCGCGTGATTGGACGAGAGGAGTTAAAAAGCTTCTATGTTCTCCTCACATTGTAAATTGCTTTGGATAAAAGCATCTGCTAAATGCCGAAACGTAAAGTGTGATGTCACTAAAAAGGAAAGTTTTTTCAAAGACAAAAACATTACAATAGTATTTTAATATAATTTTGATATTATTTATATGTTGAAGATAACAAAAATTGTGCCCTTTGGTTTCATGTTGAGTTTAATACAGACAGACTGCAGAAGTTTGCTGTTGTTTTCAGGCCTCAGGGGTTGCCGTGGATGATTTTAGGACATTTTTCGGGGGGGATGCAGTGGGCGTTGTGCTCCACCAGTCCCGCGGGACACTGGCACCCGGGCACACAGGGCTTAAAACAATGAGCCTCAATGACACCCAGCGGGACATCTTTATTAAAACACGTTTTAGGACACGGTGGGCCGCATTCATCAAACACGTAACCTCTGTCCGTCGGGCAGCCGACAGCTGTAAGAAACGAGACGATGGGTTACTGTGAAGCGCTACATAGTTTAAATGTGAAGATCTGACCGGAGTTACAGTGAGACTCACCGCAGAGGGTCGGCGACCTCCACTGCACGACGACTCCGGCCTCGCGGCACTCGGACGCGTACGCCTCCAGTACGTCACACACACACAGGTCAGTGTTTGCCCCGCAGCCGCACAGATCGTACACACACGAAGCGAAGAACATCTCGGGTGGAACCAGTTTGTGGCAGCGTTCAAACACAGGTGATTTCAGCACAGCGCAGCGAGCGTTTGCCATTTTACGTACAGAGTAACCGGCCTCCTTACACGGGTCGACGTTCCTCACGTCAGAACACTGAACGTTTGAGTGGGTTTCGCTGCCCACCTGTGACAGGGATAGAAATACAACATCATCCACCAATCAGAAATAATGCTTAATTTTTTTTTCAATTAGGATCAGGGTACAGAATGTTCTGTATAAATTACTTATATTATTACTTAGGTTATTTAACACTGCTATATAAACATTATGGTTAAAAATGATATATAAAAAACAATGTACTATACGTATATATATATATGAAATCAACACTTTTTATGTTTTAAACAGAACTGGTGGCAGAGAGGCAAAAGTATTTCTATTATACAGTATTAATAAAAAAGCAACACAAATATTGAGATGTTTGGAGATGCTGCAATGGCTTCTCTCACCTTCCAGTTGTTTCCAAACGTTGCTTCAGAGTTGGTGATTTGTCCACTGCGGAGTCTCATGTCATCCTGAGGGAAACTGTTGAAGTTTCCGCAAAGGCCACACATTTGGTTCTTGTAGGTTCCAGGAACACTGACTTCCAGGTGAGAGCGTCCGTTCCACAACACCTGCAGACAAGATCATTTCATTCCAAAAACCACAGAAACGTCATGAGATGTTACAGCAGTTCATGTCAGCCTGGAACGGTTTACACATGATGGCTGAAAATAAATGGGATTTTCTGTGAATGTACCTTCAGCCCAACATTGGTGTTCAGGAGAACAGTGTTGGTCTTGCGTTCCAGATAAACATACGGCTCTTTAAGAAACGGCAGAGAGACGGTTTGATAATCAACCTGATGGATGAAAAAAAAATGAAAAAGTAAGAAATAATCTACACACACACACACACACGCACACTGTGAATTCTGTGGACAGACACCTTCACAAGCCAGTCCTGAAATAACTGCACCACGACATCACCGATAAACACTGTGACCTCTTTAGTCCAGGACACTCCTTTACGACCTCTGTCATCATTAGACACATGAACGCTGGAAAACACCAACACGCAAACATTTACTCATGTGTGATATCACACTAAAATCACAATAAATGCTGAAAACACAGCCGTCAGTCGCAGCGCTTGAACTAATCACCTGAAGTCTCCGCCCTCACAGTCCTGAGCCAAAACATACGTGCACGTGCCCTGGAAGTTCACCATCTTGCCATCGAACGTTCGATAGTGAGGATCTCCAAACACGATACAGGTGGCTGGGCGAGGGATGCAGTGAGGACAACACATTCCAGGAACAACAGCCGGCGTTTCATCCTTCAAACACACACACACCACATATATACTGAGAATATCAGCAACAGTAATACACACCCTGATGTGTGTGTGTGTAACTCACAGAAGCACATGTCAGCGCAGGGCATCTCTGTGTCTGGCAGTGGACGTTTCCAGACACACAGGTGCAGGACGTGCAGTCGTCCAGCTCCCAGTGATCATTGTGATTGTACTGATAGCCGTCATACACACACGCTGCGCTTGTGTTTATGTTGAACACAACAGCTACAACACTGGTGCACTCATAACAACATTTCCCAGGATTCTTCACTCTGAATGATCCATCTGGACAGTCGAGTGGAGGACATTCCTGCAGGTCACACTCGATATGTCCTTTCTGAAGCACAAACACACACAATATACATTCAACATCTCTGGAAACATCAGTGTATGTGTATGTGTGTGTGTGTTCCTCACATTGCAGATACAGGTGATACACTCATTCTCTTTATCTGTCCATCTCTTGCCATTTAGCATGCGGGTCTTGTCACCTTCTAACACACACACTGACACACACACACACAGGTTTATAAACACACAAGCAGCTGTCAGAGAAAGCTGCAGTAAGTTGCATTATTTTGATAGTAAGATGTCGTACCATCACACACGGGGCAGCAGGAGTCTGGGGGCATGTACTGTTCCACCAGGGGGCAGCTGAGCGTGGGGCAGCCTCGGTGGATACATGTCCATGTCAAATCCTACATACATACACACACACACACAGAGCTGATTACTCTACATGAACGCATGTGGACAGCTGTATGAGCAGCAGTAAATGGTGACCTTGCACTGGCAGGTGAAACATGGATCATCTGTGGCCAACACTTCATTTCCCATCAGTGTGGCGGTGCAGTTACTCAGAGGCTCTGAGGACAAACACAAGCCAATCAGAACATCAGGTTTGATTAGGAGCTATAATTTGTCAATGATCTTTCTGTAATTATTACAGTACAGTATTATATTGTCAACAATTCAAACTAATTCATTGGATGTAACGTTTCAACATTTTAAATAAAAGTGACATACAAATACAATAAAATAAAATAATTCATTGTTCAACTATTAACAAATGTAAAGAATGAAGCTGTTATATTTCTCTGTGTTATGCTGACCTGCACAGACAGGGCAGCAGGAATCAGAGGTGCTGTACAGGATGTTGTGTTTGGGACAGTTCACCAGACTGGGACACTGTTTCCTGTAGCAGCGTAGGTGCTGTTCTCCGTCTGGCATGACCTGTAACATACACACAACACACACATCATGAGACAATCAAACACATGCGCACACGCAGCCGTGACACTCCGTACCTCACAGGTGCAGATGTGACAGGGGTCGTCTGAGGGCTGGAAACTGTCTCCGGGTCCATACACACGACCCTCAAACACACAGTCTGCACAAACAATAACACACAGCACTGTATCACACTGGACAGAAGCAGAAAAATTCAGCTAGTCACATGTTTGTAGGCTGGGTGCTGTTGTACCCGCGCACACTGGACAGCATTCCCCTGCTACCCGAATCTGGTTCTGACAGGTGGACAGACAGTGAACCTCAGAGCAGGTGGTCACTCCGTCCACACACATACAAGACATRCAGGAGTCGCTGGACGCAAACCATGTACTGCCCTCAGCGTGCTCAACACCATCATAAACACAACCTGAGAGAGACAGAGAGAGAGAGAGAGAGAGAGAGAGAGAGAGAGAGAGAGAGACAGAAAGAGACAAAGAGAAAGTGAGGCAGGGAGAGAGTTTAGTAGCTTAGTATTTAGTAGCTCTACAAAAGTACAATATGTTTATATATTTATGTATCTGCACCTCTGCAATGGGGGCAACAAGAGCCTGGATCAGTGACCTGGTGCATGCAGGACAACTTAACACACTGAGGTCGAACACAACTCATCTGACCACCCTGAAAAACACACACACACACACAGACACTAAGAAGGTGAAACCACCATTTATAATAGAATGAGGTACTAATCGTTGACTCTGTGTCTTACCACACAGGTGCAGTTGGAGCAGGGGTCAGTGGGCAGGGTCAGACTCTGCCCCTCCAGGTACTCCTGACCTTGCTGAACACACACTGTGGGGTCAAAGTGGTCAAAGCAGAATAAGAGAAGCAAATACTATCATATACACATATTTACACACACACACACACACACACTGACCTCTGCACTGTGGGCAACACTGTCCTGGGGGGGTTACAGGGTTTGTGCAGGAAACCAGGGGGCAGACGACAGATGTGCAGGTAACAGAGCCACTGTTACACACACAGCGTCTGCAGGGGTCAGAGGGCGAGTAGAACTGCTGTGTGTGCGCATACAGCTGCCCTTCAAACAAGCACACGTCACACACGGGACAGCAGTCTGCAGAACGCGCCGGATGCGAGCACTGCTGAGCACACGCCATCACGTGACACGACACCACGCCGTTCTGAAACACACACAGATACACAAACACACCCGTCACTCACAGAAGGAAAACAAGCATGTTTCTCCATCAGCAACATACGTGACCTCACCTGACACACGCAGGTAGAGCAGCGGTCATTGGCTGGAGTAAATGTGAAGCCCGACTCATACACCTGCCCCAGGTATTCACAGGTATCTGTACACACAGGACAACACTCACCCGGTGGAGTCACAGGTCTCCTGCAGGGGGCGTCAGGACATGACACAGGTGTGCATGACACACTGCCATTCTACACACACGAGACAAACACACACACACGAGACAAACACACACACACAAGACAAACAGACACACATGAGACAGACACACAAACAAACACACACGAGACAAACAGTCAAAACAATGCAGTGATGTTTTCAGCACATCCAATGGCCCAGAAAAGTATTTGGACAAACACCAAAAGTCAATTCAAGTTTAAAATGATAAAACACACAAGACAAAATCTGATGAATTGGAAGATAATTTGACAGTCGTACACCTGTGGTTACTTTACAAGACCTTTAGACATTTTGAAAATCACTTTAACTTTATATTACAGAACATTGTAAGGCAGGATGAGAGGGTGTGTAACTATGGTAACAGCGTGGATGTGTGTACCAGGCAGGCACAGTTCTGGCAGGGGTTGTTGGGATCAGGGAAGCGCTCTCCGTTCCCACAGTCACGGCCATGGTAGGCGCAGCCCTCACACACTCTGCACGAACAGGGGTCCTGCACAGGGTGGGCACAGGGGGCGCTGGGGCAGTTTTTAGAGTAACACTGAACATCACCTCTCTGGTTAACAAACACAACCAGCCACACAATTATCACTTGCACAGATGTGTCACAATGTGTTAGACAATGTGAAGCGGTTGTATATCATGTATTGTGAGCGCTCACCGAACACACGCACTCCTCGCAGGTTTCCGCAGGCGACGAGAACGCCTCACCATCTACATAAACTCTGCCATGATACAGACAACCTGCACCGAACACACAAACACACACGTCACGTTTTATGTGTTGTATATGAAATATCTAAAGCGCCGTTCTGATGTGTTCTGAGTGTTATGGCACCATCACACTCTGGGCAGCACTGGTCTGGCCGCGTGACCGGATGGCCACATCCCGGGTTGTGACACGGCCTCCGGTTGCAAGTCACATGACCGGCTGCACATACGCAGCTGCCGCAGTGTTCGGCAGGATCCGGAAACTCCTGACCGTTTGCATATTCCACTCCTGCATAACTGCAGCCTGCAACACACACCACAAACACACACTTCACACCACTAAACTCAGTGTAAGTTTACAGTACAGCACTGAACACACACCACAAACACACACTTCACACCACTAAACTC
>JBAJNP010005992.1:0-27023 GCA_036877545.1 Yasuhikotakia modesta
TCTTTTTCTCATTTTTTTTTTTTACTTGTGCTGATCTTGGCCTCATACAGCCCTGCCTCAGGTTCAAACTCAGAATCGATTTCTTCTGGGTCAGATGGGGTCAGTGGCTGGTCTAGATGTGAGGAGAGTGAATTAATGATTATCATATGGCACATATGACAAGACCCGCTGGCCCAGCCTTTCATCCACCCACTTCCTGAGCCTCTATTGCAGTTCTAGGCAGAAACTGAGACTCTATGAAAACAAACAGATTACGTAAGTCAATTCAATTGGTATTCTCTTTCAGATATTTACTTCACGCTGTTTAACCTTCTTAAACTTTTTAAACTTTGCTGTAAACATGTTGTTCATGCAGCTCCTCAAAATAAAATACAGCCCAGTAGTCATTCATATCACAGCTAGCGTTTACTTACCGATGACACTGTCAGGTTGTGAGGTATTGGCAGGGCTTTTTTTGACTGTGGTACATGGCAGGCTGTCACTCAGAGTGAGACGTGCGTGAGGGCTGCCGACTCCCCGCCTCAGGTCCATTGGAGTATGGAGATAAGGAGAAATAACGGTTTTCAGCTGTCTGTGAGACTGACATTACCATTAAAATTCAACCATACTTATAAGTTAAGATGGAGTTGTCAAAACCATTAAAAAACACCCAAACAGGGTCTTATAATACAGACACACTCCTAAAGTACACTTCTGGTGTTTGGTGTTAACTGGACACCTGCATTTAGCACTAAGGTTTTAGAATTACAGGGGTAAAGCAGAACAACACATACCTGTGTCATGCAGTTTTTCAACAGGGATTGTGGAAACTTTTATAATTCTATAATTCTGTTTCTCTTCACTGTCCTTTTGGAAACCATTTAAAAGACCAGAAAGATAAAAATGAAATAATGAAATCAAGATCAAAATGAGGAAAACTTGAATTTTAAATTACATTCTCGCTGCATTTTCAACTTGCAACTTTGCAGTTTTCAATCGTTTACAACTTAACTATCCAACTATTTAGTCTATACTATGTCTTTCTCTTGAATCTTGTACTTGCAGTATCATAAATTGCTGGTGATGTTCCTGATTTGAATTCCAGGATTCTGGAAAATTACTACATACAATCCAACCTGAATGTAAAATCTGTCCAGGTCTCTTGGTCCTTAAGCTATTATCGCATCAGAACTGTATGGAAATCACCATGACACTTTAAATGTGATCTGTCATTCTCAGATTTTTTTCTTTTTTCTGCTTTTCCATAACATCAGTTTCGTGTTTTCAGGCCACAGGACTATGATAAACTCGCCCTCTTATTTTTAGTTTTGAATGACATCCCAGGGAATTTTTCCAATTGTCATGATCTCATTTTGAGCTTCTTTCATACATGGTCAGAGATTTAGACAGAAGGGGCTGCAAACCAAACTAATGAAAAAAGGCTGTATATTACATTGCATTTTTACTCCGGCTGATAAAACTGCTTTCCCATTCTCTTCTTCCAGCAAAACTCTCTTCTTATTCATCATCTGTCATCCCCACAGCTGGACCTGAACATCTCCAGCGCTGTGACAGAATGAAAGAGACTCAGGATCTCATTACCACAGAGTCTCTGCTAGCTTTACTGCAATTGATCATTATCCAAAAGGGGCCATTTGGACAAAACTGATTGTGTTCTGAGAACAGAGAAAAGATTTCTTTTGTGAGTGCAAAATAGAAAAACTTTGCAGATACTCAGCAATGTAACTTAATATCTTAAGGTCTTTCTCACAGTGACACCACAGACGTCCTACATACTGAAGACTGTCATAATGAAAATGAATGAAAAAACAGTTTTGGGTCTTCTGTTAATCAACTTCAGCTAAGTGTAAATTCTGTATTTTTAAGTGTATATATAA
This sequence comes from Yasuhikotakia modesta, assembly GCA_036877545.1. Lineage (NCBI taxonomy): Eukaryota > Metazoa > Chordata > Actinopteri > Cypriniformes > Botiidae > Yasuhikotakia > Yasuhikotakia modesta. The sequence goes on from JBAJNP010005992.1 coordinate 1,878, forward strand.
CATATAGCCTTGCATTTGTTATATCTTTTGATTTTTGTAATTCTAAAGGTGCATTTTCAAAGCCAAACTGCAATATTTATTCAAAAATTGGTTCTTTGTGCCCATATAACTAACAATAAAACTGTGAGGTTTAATGACTCTCATGGAATATTAAAGTTTTTATTGCTATTCGAATACTGAGCATTTGGCTTCTACTAATGTGTACTGCCCATGTTTTCACATTATGTAGTAGAAACATTAGCATATTTTGATACATGGATAGTCAACAGTGATGATCCCAGTTTTGTGGTGGATTGTGAGAATTTTAGGGAGACAAAAAGCAAATTAGGATGGCACTAGAAATGACAGACATGGTCAGTACCTCTAGCTAAATGAAACTTTATTATAATCATAGAACCATGACTATAATGCAGAACTGCTTCCATAGGCATCCCACTAGTTTATAGGAGAACTCCATTAATGGTGATTTCACAGTTATAAGTTAGGATGTCAAAACTCACCAAGTATCTTGACAATATCTCTTTTTAATGAGCAGGCTGTTGTCTCAGAACATTCATAAATGCTTAATGTTCTTCTTTGGTGCAGCCATGCTAAAGTAATTTGTCCTCAGTGTGTTTATAGTATCTGTTTATGAATCAAGTATTAACTCGTCCTTGTTCTTTCAGACTCACAACATATCATTAAAGGTGGCATTCCAAATGATTAGTGATTTTCCAACCCCTTGGATATTACCATCTTCATTTTCTATCTCTATCAAATCACCATATCAATTAATCACAGGTAATTTTTCCTGATTATTTCCAAGCCCAGACAGAAAAAAAGAGTATATATATATAAATGTAGAGTCAGTGGTGTGAAACTACCTGGAGCAATAATTAACTCAGTAATAGTTTGCGCCCGATATCAATTTCAGACGGATTCCCTAATGTTCCATTAAATTCAAAGAGAATAATTGAATCATTTAACACCTCTGGAATGGAATAAGGTTAGAGCAGGACCATCCATACAGTAAATGATACGCCAGACGATTCATACACTTGATTTCTGGTTTGACTTTATAGCGAATGTGGAAACGGGGGCCCTTGGTGCACACGACAGGAGCAGCTAGTGGAACTAAGAGGAAGCGGAACTCAGGAACACACGTGAAACACCCACACAGGGTCTGTTTCTCTTCACACCAGTAGAGCAGGGCAGGACGTGTAGAGGTGAACGCTTCTGAGGGCCAACACAGGGCTCACTGTGGGACATACGGGGGCGTTTATACATGCTCAGCACATCTTCATCCCACAGGCGAGAATTTACAAATAGAATTAAAATGAATGCCTCAGCTTTAATTTTCTAATGCAGTGACCCGTTCGGCTGCAGTGTAATAGGAGGTCCCACTGTGACAATTAGGATAAATCACTCCCGAACAGAATTTGCCACATATATTCATGCCTCATCAGTGAGTGAATTGACTCAAATGATTTCTCTGATGGAACTGAAGGACCAGAACTTGGTCCACTTCTCATGTCAGCATGTGCCTCGGGTCCGTCATGCAGAACTGAGGGAGAGGAAGCTACTTTTGATCTGGTCGTTTTACTGATTTCAGCTCCAGTTTATGGGTTTTATGAATGTCAAGAGCATTTCTGGGTCATATTTCACCATAAAATTCAAAGAAAGAAAATATATTTTCACCTAAAAGCAATTACAATCTGGATTTTTTTCTTCATGTTTTCAGAACTAAGCGTTATCATTATTGCAACATACAAAACTTACTAAAGCTACAATTTGTAACTATTTATGTACAAACAAAAAATTGTTACTGACATAACAGATTAGTGTTCAGAAGTGTCTTTTTATTGTACATAACAATGGTTTCACAATGGTAAATTTTTATGAATGATTTTTAATTTGAGTCTATAATTCTGTCTATTAATTCTGTATATAATGCTTTCTATATGTTAAAAAAATGTAAAAATGATATAAACTTGCAATTTTAGATGAGATGGCGATAAGGCAAGAAAAGTTACAAATTGCAGCTTTAACGAAAAAAATACTTTTTATGTGACATGTAAAATGTTATAAAGCAAATAGTAATAAATCATATATTAATTTTTGTATGAAAAGTATTTTTGAATTTTGAGGTAAAATGATCCAAACTGTTTTTGTTTTTTTTCACCAAGTAACAGTTTCCTTGTTGTTTTCTTCAGTGTTTCAGCCTTTAGTGATGGTAATAGCTTGTTCCTGAGAGGAAAAGTCTCTCGATACACAGACAGACAATAGTTCATTGAGGTAGAAGGTAAAATCAAAGGTGACTTTGATAGCAAAAGCATTTTTTCATTATCTTCATTGCTTTAATTCCAAGAATTTCGAGTAAAAAATACAACTAGGATTCCTTATCAAGCAAGTCTAACAATCCTATTCATATTTGCTACACTTTCTTGAACTAAAGGCAATCAAATAACAGGCTACTCATTTCCCCTTCCTCAAGCAAATCTAATACATATTCAAGGCCATGCTGTAGGTTACAGATCACTTTAGAGAGGATGGGAGCTTATTTCTCCCTCCCTGAGTAAAATTGGCCCAACAGCTGCTGTAAATGAGTCCTAATTTGGAGAGTAATCTGCTTCTGTCATGCGGGAGCACTGCTAGACATTAGTGAGATGGCTGAAGGAGACCCCTGGACATTTGCTGTTTACTCTCTGTCTTATATTAGCAAGCCACAGAATCATGATGACACACACACACACACACACACACACACGCAGTGTCCGTTTATGTATGTGTATCCATTTGCGTAAGATCCTGTGGTGGGCCTGTCTGTGGCTTGTCCTCTATGCTGTTGCTGTGAACATAAAAATGATGCAGGTGTCCGTGGTAATCTGGTAATTGTATGGTAAATGCAGTCCTATTATCTTCAAGCTGTGCAAAGTGCCATTTGGTTAAATGACAATTGAAAGTTGGTGCGCTCTGATTCAATTTAGAGCTGTCTGCCGTTCACACTCGCTCAAGAACAAGCAGGTACATAAGTAAAATGAATCAGTTTATTACACGATGGATCTCTGTGTCCTTGTAGGGGTCAAACTTTGGAGATCCAGAATGGATGGCGAGCAGAAGGACGTGGTCTGCGGGGGGTGGGGGGGTGGTTGGGGGGTTGTGGAAGGTTACAAGTCTCTTTTTGTGATCAGCTGCATGCTGTGTTATCAGGCCAGTGCTGTGCATCAGAGACGGCCACCTCGCTTTACCGCATTCTCTGACTACATCTAGTTATCACATATTGCGCTCAAGCTCCTGCTGGGTTCACAGAGAAAACTCCACCCCAAGTGACCATTCTTTATCTCTGCTGGAGACTTCGGATATGGAAAACAGAAATATGAATATTCATGAGCTACCAGTACAAGAACAGTAAGACATGAGAGGTGGATTGGATACCAACAGAGCTGCGAAAAGAAGCTGTTATTTGCTACAGGTGGGAAATTGCGCTTGATTTTAGCCTGATAAAAAGACACCAAATGAAGTATCCAGGAGAGAGCTTTAGCAGAGCTGTTTTAATAGGCAGGTGCAATTTCAGTTTTGTAATTTTTTTAAGCCAAGTCTCCAAAGATCTATTAAACACAGTTCCCATTGAAGAAATTTGTTGGGTCCCAATTTGCATATTTATACAATTTACTTAAAGTACTAAAAGTAAACTGCTGTGATGAGAAAGTCCATACTTCTGAGTGACTGGTAAGAGTCATGCCATAATATTGTATCTTGAGACCTAGTCTTTGCATACTGATATATTTAAATGTATTATTACTGCACTTTCAAGTACTCGAATTAGGAAGTAGAAATTATTTGTTTTGTTTTCTTTGCCCTACTTAACTCATCTTTAACTAGTCTATTTTGGTTTACTGGTCTGTTCGATCTCTGACTGGTAAAGCTGGTGTTTAGCTTGATGGCCAGCTGGTGTCCCAGCATGACAAGTTAAAAGTGCCACAAACCCCTTGAAAATCTGTCAACAGACCAGCGTGACCAGACTGGAAGACCATTAAACCTCCTTAGACTACTTTAAGTTTTTATTTCAGCAGAGCAGCATAACTGTTTAACAACTAGCATGCTAGTTGTTGTCAAACTGTGTTCATCTTAATACTTAAGTTAATGTTCCTAAGAGGATTTCTCATTGAAGAAACATTTAAACTGACATTAACCTGATATTAACAATAAACATTTTGATTATAATTTTGGCAGGCAGAAGTGGTCGTGCAGTTATAATGCCTATGACAGACATATTTCAATGGTTATTGCGAGCAACATCACATCAAATTACCTCACAATAAGAACCCAGCAGGTCACTAATTTTTCCCTAAATCTGAATATTTCAGCACCTGGTGTTGCCTGTTGTAACGTGCTACCTTTTGAAATAGCACCTTTTTTGAGACATTTTACTATTGGTATGTGAACGATTCACCGTCAGAGTTTACCTGTGTAGATATAGAAAGTCAGGTTTAATTGTTGATTGAAGTATCTTAGAAGCGTACGTATTATGGCTGGCATTTTGCAATTCTTGTTTACTGTAAACTTAACACTCTTAAAAGCCACATATTGTATGTATGTAAAGTATCCTGCTATTAATTATCAAGAAAATTTGCATTTCCATGCAGTCAGAAGCCCTAACTGATAATGTCCACACATATCCCAGAAACATTTCCTCAATTATGCAGCTATAGTCTCGCGCAGACACGCCACGCACGCCTCGCAATTATCGTCTGTACGCTGGATGCCGTTCCAGACCGAACCATTGATCCATATCTTCATCAACAATGTAACACTTGTGGCTATTTTGTACGCTCTCACACTTTCAAACGCGTCTAATTTTACCGTAATTATAGCTTGCCAGGCAAAAGGACACAGTCTAATGGGTTTGTTTGAATGGGTGGTGACATCTGTGCTTTGATAGGATGTTGATAGAAAACATTGCAATCGACCCCAGAGAGCGATCTGAAAATCTCAATTCCAGTCTTGTGTACTTTGTATAATTCTCGCATTTTATCCGTGCTGTGCATGGGATAATGAAATTATTTCAGGATGCAATCTACATCCTCATGAGAGCAAGAGATTGTTAATAATAGGATTGTTTTTGGCAAATAAAAGCAAGAAGCCTATTTCTGTAAATCAACAATCACTTTCATATCATAATTTGATTTTATGATATATTTTCATGATATAAATGAACCTAATTGCATTTGCATCTAATATTATGTGCTTCCCATGCAAGTGAAGCAATTTCACAAAAGGAAATTAGATCATTAAAAATCATTTTGACGTTTTGAAAGATCAATGCTTATGTGAGTGAATTTCTGTTGTTTTATTAAGTGTATTCAGTTATTTTGTTGCTTATGTGGGGATTTACAGCTGGTCTTAGTAACACACAATGCACAGTATTCTTGTGATTTTGAGCACATCAACTCTCAAATTTTGATTCATCAGGAAATCATTTGTGAAAACAGAATGCAGTCATGTGATTGGCCGTGTGTACTGAGGTTAAAGATATGAGCCATACAGGAAAAAGGTTTTTTTGGGTTTAATTGGAAGACTTTTTAATTATTTGGGGCAGAAGAATTGTACAGTGAGGTGAAATGTGACTATAACATACTTTTACGCATTAAATGTTGTAAGATTTCCCTTCTGAGTGATTTAGTCGTTTACAAATGTGTTGAACACACAAATGTTACGTCCACTGCTAGATACAATGTGGAAATTGTGGAAAATATTGGGGAAAATAAATAGAACACAAAATTCCCATAGGCCCACAAAATTCCAAGACCAGGTCCACAAATCATGATTTCATGTCCTCAGTCTTTATCACTCTCTCTCTCCACAGTCACACTGGAGACATTTTTCCATCAGTTTCCAAAAAGCAGAAATAAAGTGTGAAAAAATCTGGCCACTGATCAAAACCATGAGCTGTGCAGAGCCACAGTGATGGTCATTCTGCTGACTTCTGCAAAATCAGAACCCCCCCTAACATTTCATTGGTCAGTGGACGCAGTTAAAGCCTGTCTGTAGAAAACTGTCTGTAGCTTAGTAGCTTTGAGGAAATGATGATTGCAACAAATCCTTTTTTAAAATGACCTCTCTGTAGTTCTTTTGTGTGTGTGTTTTGGTTTTCTGCAATGAATTATCAGCTTGCATAATGTGTTGGAAGAAGTCACATGCAGATAGCAGCAGGTGGTCTCAGCCTCTATGACTTCTAATGTTTTTACCATTTATGTTCTTTGAATGCAATATGGAGAGGAGAACGGATGCTTGAATTGCAAACTTAATCATAGCTTGCAGAGTGTCAGACTATAGAGGAGTGTCAGTGAATCACAGGCTAAAAGGCTATCACATGAACCTCCAAGGTCTGCACCTGCCTCATTTCTCATCTGAGGCCCGCCTGAGCACTCATCATGCACACAACATGAAGAGGGCTGGGAATACTTTCAAACTTGGGTGTGAAAGGCCACTCATCCAGTAACTAAAGATACATTTATCTTAAAACTGCAATAACCTCTTTGAAATAGAGTTGGGAATGGAAACCTGGTTTTGAAATGCAAAGGAAGTCACACAAAGCCGCTGTTGTCTAGTTTTTAGTGGAAAAAGAAATTAAATGTATGTTTTAATATAGATCTTTGACCTCAGTTTCAGTCATGTTGCATGAAGAATTCTGAGCGGTTCTCAAGCAAGAGGCAGCAAATTATTTGATAACCTTAAACAGCCCAATTTAAGAATATTAAGGTTATCGCTGTTTCCTCTAATACGTTTTCCACAACCTACAAATTTGCCACAAATTTAAACCTTTCCCTCAATTTATCATTTTGAAGTCTAGCTGATGAGCTCAGCATGAGTGAAAACATGAATTAATGTGAAAAATGTTTGGGAAATGAGCATTGAGGAAAATTTGCATGATTGCATCTAGATTTGAGTCGTTCGTGTCTATTTCTGTAGGTCTGCGTGCATGACTCAAATGTTTAAGAGCATCAGACAGCAATCAGTTACTGTCTGTAATTGCAAATCTTTCTTGTTTCAAAGAATCAGGCAACACATGTATGAATATTACATGTTTACAAAACTGGTGGAGCAGGTCAATTAAAATGTTTTTAAAGATACGTCAATGAGTTAATAATTGCAGATACATATATAGAAATACACAAGTTTAGGTCCAGAATATTTCTGTGCTAATCAACTAGCAATATTTCCTTTGGTGAAGCTGGTTAAACAGAGTTTTGATGTTTAGGCTGGTCTTTTCAAAAGGACGGAACAGATGCAGTTGTATTGCAGGTTTAGTGAGTGAACCAGAATGTTAAGTGTAGAAAACATGGTTTTGTTCATATCTGGTTGGTTCATATCTGTGTATCTGTCCCCAGTGGTTCTGACAGTTATTATGAGTTTGTTCATCTAAAGTTCAATCTGCCACAGATTCAGGAAATGAATCAATTCAATCTGCCACAGATTCATAATATTTAGTTACATGGTTTGTAGTGTTACCAAAGTTAAAAGAGAACTGGTCTAAACTTTGGATGACTTGCATCAAAGCGGTGTTACAAACCAGATGAGCCCACTGAGATATGGTCACCCCAGCTTCAAAAAGGACAAAAAAATCTGAAATGTTAGTACAGTCTGCAGACAAGCTGTTTATATCATCTCTGAACTTACTGAGGGACAAACTGTTTTATCATGGCAGAACTTAACAGACCTATTGCTGACTTTGGCTCACCCAAAACCCAGCTGCTCACCAGCCACACAGTTTACATTTCCAATACGTTCCAGATCTTGACAACACAACATGTCCTCACCAGGATTTTCAGTACAGCAAGAGAAATGTTACTATAATCGAGAAGAACACCAAAGAGTTGTTGTATAACAAAAACAAAGTATCTGTTTGAAAAGGAATTGAACATGGTTAGATTTATCAGGTGATGTTCAGTGTCAATGTAAATAGGATGTTTTTGTTCTAAACACCTGTGATAAGAATTGATAGGTGCTTGGCTAAAGGCTTGTTTTAACAAGTTGTGTTGGGACCCTAAATGTCTTCTCATATTTATATTGTATTCAGATTAAACACTGATTGGCTGTTGTTAGAAATGTGCTTAATTATGTTCAATTTGACATAAACTTGATTATAACTGACAGGTTTTCATTATTAGTTTATTTTAGGAGAAATGACAGATTAAATCTATCAAATACCTGTGTTTTGGGGGGACTGTGCATTGCAGCTGACACGTTCATTTAATTTCAAATTCTCCTTTATATTTCTACTTTGGAGCTTAGAATCCAAAATGAACCAATTTTTTAAATTCTGCTTAGTGTGTCTCAGTTTAACGCCTTCCAGCATCGTCTTATTCTGCTGGCTGACTCACACTCAAAGCTGAGCATGTGTTTACACCAACCGTTCGGTGCGCCCAGCCAGTTGGCCAGACTGTCTGATCTAAAACACTGATAGAACAACTGTGGTTGGCCCTCATTTTTGCCATACCTGTGGCCATGCAATGTAAGCTTAATAAAGTTAGCGTAATTAGCATAATGTTTCGAATTTGCTACATTTGAACAGAGTGGCCAAGGAAAATATTTGATTAATCTTCTTAGCGCATGTGTGTGCGCAGATTCCCAGAGTTAATTTCAAGGGCCGTGCCTAAAGTAGATTACCTCCCTGTGCTGCTGCCCATGTGCTCATGAGCGATTTTGTTTATTCACGATTTTATATTGCAGTGCTGTTCCTGCAAGTAATTCGCCAGTCAAAACGCAATTTATTTCTAGCTTGGCGCGTGATGGTGAGCGTTGATACTGTCAGAGAGAAATGTGAAGAGCGCTGAGATGGCACCAAACACCCCTCCATTTATGTATGAAATATAAATAAAACATTTTGTGTGCTGTCTACCAAAAACTGTTATCTGACTTAAAAAAAAAAAAAACTTTCTTTTTTTGCATCTGTTGGTGGCTGCATAGAGAGATGTTTTTATATCTAAAGACATTTGTGTGTTTACAAATGCCTTCCCCTTTCTGCCCTTTATTTCTGAAGCCTCTTTTTTAAGTGAAAGTTCACCCCAACTTTAAAAATTTATTTACTCGCTGTTATGTCTTCCCAAATCCATATGATTTACTTTTGGCAGGAATTTTACTAGCTGAACATACATGTTGCTTTTCCATACAATAAAAAGTGAATGGTAACCACAGCTGTCCCGTGTCCCTATCCACTTCCATTGTGTGGAAAAAAGCTGCTTGAACATTCTGCTAATTATCTATAATTATATTTTATATATTTTTTTATACATAAAGCAAAATCATACCAAGGCCTACTCCTTCAGCAGTTGTCATGTATGATGCTTTTCGTCCACCTCACATTTTTCCTGTTAACCTATAGTTTAGGTCACTCTAGTCTCCCATTAGGAATGCCTCCATCTCATTTCCTGAACTGCACTGCAGCAGACTACAGTAATGATGAAATGCATCAGGAAGAATATGTTGTCATGACAGGCGTGACAACACTCGCTCGTATTTCTCCACAGTGGGAGGGTTGTCTGGGGTTTGTGCACGCATGCAGCAGAGGTTCTCGCAGGCACATTAATATGGATTTATCTGGCTGTTGGGCAGTAATGTCTAGGGCTGACGTCAGGCTGTTTTACACACCGCTTGTTCCTTTGGTATGAGGATTTTGAACGTGTTCTGCTGATGCTGAATGGATTAATGGGCAATTGTGTGGACCCAGGCACCATATACATTGTCTCTGGGCAGATTGTCGGCCTGTCCTTGCAGTATTGATCTGACTTCTCACAAGTTCACAACTTCCGCATTCTGGATGCTCCGTTTGACAGGAAAGAGATTTTCATTTAGGGCTAAGATGAGGTCAGAGAGAGAAAGAGAGAGAGAGAGAAGTAGCTTCTGATGATAGATTGATACCAGAGGAATTTCTCTAGGCTAGGAAAATTAACCTTTAATTTTCAGATACTTGGTTAGTTGTCTGTTTGATTCCGCTCCTGTCAGAGGTTTTCTGACCACAGGGAAAATGCCATAAATTATATTTGTGATAATTATTTACTAATTAAAGTAATAGAGTAAATCTCACTGCTTACAAAATGGTTGAGACCCAAACCTCTGTATTTAAATGCTAAAGAAATAAAATGTCTATATAAATGTAATTATACATCATTTTTGTAAATAATTACTTCAAAATATTGAAGTAATTATATTTCATTAGATCAAAATAACAGTTTTTTTGTCAGAACTTTTTGGATTTAATGTAGCTGTTCTCAAAGTGTTTAAGTTCACACATTAACTCTGAACATGTTCCACTAAGTCTGTCAGCAAGAACTGTATAAACCTCTATATCTGCTAGATATTTCTTAGTATAGATATTTTTGAGTAACTTCATTTGTATATATAATGTTTACATATTACTTTTAATTGTATTCCCTGACTGATCAGTTATAAGCAATTCTGTGATACAATGATACTGTGTCTACCATGGCAGTTAAATCTGTTTGACCGCAAAGCCATTTAGATGGTCGTATATATGAGCAATGACTTCTACAATATGTTAGTGCCATCAGCATGTAGCACCCTAATTTCTGCCCAGCCACTTTATCCTGGAGTGTGCATGCATTACAAACAGAGAAAAGCAAAAAATATGGATTTGTGTGATCCAAATGAGAAAAACTGGATGATAAATTTACACCCCTGATTGGATTTACCTGCTCATCGTTGATTGAACTTCACGTGTGAAAGCAAAATGATGTATTTGCATGTTAAAGAATGCTTTCCCAGCGCTGTAATTATCTCCACTGTGTAATGCTATGTGTGTATCCATAATTTATTTTGGCAGAAAAAACAGGCAGACTACAATACACCGCCAAGTTCCCGTTAAAATTTGCAGTTAATTGAAATTCACATTTGCATGAACAAAATCAAACACTCATTTACATATGTGAGGTGATGAAAAAAGATAACTGCTAGTGTTTGTACTCCGTATTCTGTCCGGGCTGCCTTACTAATTGCTAAATGGTGTAAACAGGGGTGGTGTACGTTACTGAACTAATGCACACAATGCGTCAAGCTAAATGTTTGCGCTTAAGCGCAGCTGTGTGTTTGTGTGTCTTAGCAAAACAAGCAAACGTCCAAAAATGGAAAATAGGGCTGGGGGTGTTATGGAAAGATGGTCCTTTTAAATGCGCTCAGGTCCCTGTAGTGCAGGTAGTGTTATTCTGGGGAGATCAGAGGTGTGTCTGTGTCTACCCCACTTCTTCACAAACAAGCCCATCTATTCCAGGAGGAATTTATTATAGACCCTGACTGCGTGGTGCCATCCCTACATGAAGCTAATTAATGCACCTCCTCACTGAAGGACACTGGGATATGGACCTTCTGCTCCAAGAAGCGCTTCCCCAAAAACATGATGAACGACTGTGATTTAGGGGTCCGTGGTCTGGGTAACATGTGGCCAGAGGGGATGACACTCTTTTTGTTGGATATGGAGCTAAAAATAGGGTTAGCTTGACATTCACGACCAGCTCATAAACTGTACGGCGTAAGGTTAAGCTAATGAGGGACGCTTACTCTCAGACTGGTGGGATTCATAGGCGGTTGTGTTTGCAGTCATTACAGACTGTATTTGTGTTAAAGTGCGGACGGGCTTGTTAACTGAACGCAAGCAATTTGCTCATAGAATTGTTGAAATGCTAATACCCACGAGCCCTAGCCAACATTTAGCGCCACTGAGCATGTGTCTGTTTTTGTGACGCGTACACGTGTCGACCTCTGTGTAATAGCTTAAAAGGACAACTGTCAAATTAAATGACACAAGGTATATTTTATTTCGCCTTGCGTGTGACCTAAGCGTTTTGCCTCAGAATTATGCAATATATATTTTTGTCAGGGCCTCTGCTCGACGTTGTCCGTAATTGAAAAGCATTGCTTAGTGTAGTGTATATGTACTCTCATATGCAATGAGCCACAATCACTTTCCTTTTGTGGCCTGAAGGGATTGAGCCAGGGGGGCATGATAGAAATTTTAGAGCAGGAGACATCTGCAGCACTCTTCTCAATGTCAGAAGGGGGAATGAAAGACCTGTATCTCGCAAAGGTTTTCATTAGGATGTGGGGTAAAGCCTGCAGATACATGCACCCCCCATCCACCTGCTAACATACACACACACACTCTCTCTCAATCTCTTCTGTCATTCTGTCTTTCACCTCCTGCCGTTTGTTAAATTCTGTCTCTCTCCATGAATTAGGAAGTTTGGATGAGGCGTCTTTCAATCCCACTTACAATAAATAGATTAAACCCCTTTGACGATTACATCATGCATTATCAGGGCCGGGCGGCTCCATTACTAACAATCAATGTCACAGACAGCAGCAGTGAGAGGCTGAAATCTGCTGCTGCTAGCACACAGCATTACCAGTTCCTGACATCTGAAGTCATTCAATAAAGTCTAGTGTTTAAAAATTGGAATGCTTCATTGTCCTGCATTCATTTCTTTGGGATATTTTCTTTTGTAGGAATATTATTAAATACATGTATAGTTATGGTATCTAAAGTTGCCAAAGTTGGCTTTGTTGTTTGTCTAATGGAGTTGGCAATATCTATATATTTTTATAGATTTTTGTATGTTGTATTTATATATGTATATATGTACATGTATATGTATATATACAATATGTATATGCATATGTATATATGTATGTATAATACAAAAATCTATAAAAATATATAGATATTGTAGATATGTATATGATAAAGATTATTTAGGTTTGTGTAAATTGTTCCATTAAAGAATGACTTGAATAAGTACATCTCAAAACCTGCCCTGTATTACACGCATTACTGCATGGCCCACATATTGAATCAATAGCTTTAAATAGCTGATGCAATTCAGTTCAATTACCCAAATAGAAGGAATTCTCTGGTAATAATATGACCCCTTAAAATAAACGGTTGAACCAGCGACAGCAGTCCGGGACCTTTACTGTGTGCTAGATGTTTTCTGGGCCCCCTAAGCTCTAAGATCATCAGTAATCAAGCAGAATTTCAGGTGTTGGACCGCCTCATTTCCTGCGTGAGCCCGGCGCTGACTGCCGCTGCGCAGCAAATGTGATGAGACAATCTAATTTTGATTAATCTGCTCATTTCCGTACGTCTGTCGGACACGAGGCAGAAAGGTGGGACCAGAGAGGAAAGGAAGAGATTAAATCAACCCCCTTCCATTTTATCTCTCTCTCATACAATTCTCTCACCACACCTCTCCTTACTCCCTTTTCACTGAAATTATTACGTTACCCTTACATAGAGTAACCATTAGCTCAGAACAGGGTCTGTCAGACCCTAGAAGATGCTGTTATTTTGTATTATAGAGTAGTTAGAGCTTGTTGGAACTTAGCATCATTATATTTGAGGCTCTCAGGTCTAACATTGACAGATAGCAGGATGAGGTAGAATGAGGTAAAAAGATTTATTTTCAGGAGAGGTTGCTTGGGTAGATATTAATTCTCCAGATCACTGAGAAATGTTTTCATATTCATGATAACATGCACGTCCCACTGGCTGTCACCTCATGTGTCCCCTGTAGGTCACATCTGTTATTTATAATAGTGTATGAAGTGCACCTAGAGTCACTGATTTAAATATGTGCAAAGGTTTTAAAGGAACAGCGCACCCAAAATAAAAATGATTGGTTACTTGCCCTTATGTTATTTCTAAACCTGTATGCTGATACTTTTTCAGTGGAGTTATGTTATGTTGCCATAGTGATTGTGAAGTATTTTACTTTCATGTTCCAGAGTAAAAAGAAAGTGTGTGAGAATAAAGACTAATAACTAAGGTTGACTAAAGACATAATTCTGCTTATTCCATTAATAAACCATGCAGTACATAAACTATGTAGTAAAGTTGTATGTAACACTACTGTGTGTCTGCTGCTATAAGCAAAGTATATACAGCACACAAGGGGGTGGTGTGGTGTAGTAGTTAGAGATCTGGGCTGATAAGCACAGAATGTTGCAGGTTTGAACCCTGCATAAGTTGATCCATAAGATGTCAGTCACGTCATCTGTCTAAATAATTTAAACAAAATAATGACAACCATGAGCTTATAATGGGGTATGTGATTGTACACTTTGCAATTTTAAAGCTGTTTCATTAATTGCTGCACATTAAACAGACATAAATGTTTTTACACAATCAATGTAAACAATGTATGACATTCTCAAATTTGATTGTACAGTAATGCGAGTAGTGCAAAATAACTATTTATGTAAGACTTCAGATTTGTTTGGGTGTATGCATAGCTACTAAATTATTATTTTTGCATAACTTTACATAAACTACAATTTATCAAAAGCCACATTTCTGATTTCACTGGTTATTTAAGCTACAAGTCTTTGAAAAGTAATGCTTATCTCTAGAGAAATAGGGCAGCATATCTAGAAATATGGAAGCAGTATGTCACTTGGCAGTTGTAATGTTGGCCATGCCCCTGTGCAGGACACATAATACATAGTAAGTGTCTTTTATAGGACACTTGTAAATAACCTATAATTGAATAGCGAGTAAATCAGGCCCTGAACCGGATGACCACTAGAGTTACGTAATCATAGTTTAACTTAATCTTATTTCACACACTACATTTGTCCATTTATGAAAATAAAACTATGAGTCACTGCTGGCTCCAGACAACATTGGCTTTCAGGTTTGGGAATATAGCCTCGTCTTCTCACATTTTCCATTATTTTTTATTTCAGCTCCTCCACGTCCCTGCAGATCCCAGTATTAAATGGATTGAAAGGGAATGTTGGATCACGCTGCTGCGCTCAATTATGCGTCGTTGTCGTGTTCTGGGAAACTAAGAGTGCAGAAACCGTCCATGTCTGAGAGATGAGCCTGGTGTTGACTTCATCTCTGTCTTCCTCAGACTGTATTGATCCACTGTAATACAGGTTTAGTTGGGCCTGTTCTCACTCTTGGCAAACAGGATTGGTCAATAGTTCCCCACAGGCTTCCCTTCCATCCATTCATGAAGGCCTGTGACAGCTGTCTGAACATTTATAGACACGACTAATGCAGGTTATGCTAAACTGAATCATTAAACTTCATAGGGATGTGTTTGTTGTGTTTGGCACATACATTTGTAGATATTGTGCAATTTTGTGTGACTAGATTTTAGCTGGTCAAAGTGAACATTTGGTATCATTAATTTGGGTGAACATCTGACCCATTGTTGTAGACCATGTTGGATTAACAATTAAACAGCTGGTTGACCATCTTGGACCAGCTTGTGACAGTTACAAACCAGCTTTACAAACCAGCACTAGCTTAAGGTGGTTAAGACAGCATTTTACACAGCTTTAAGGCAATTTACACTGCATTCATTACATTTTGTGTCATTTTCTATATTTTTGGCAGTTGAACCAGAACCCTGGTGCCTTACTTCCTGTTGTGCTCTATTTACCTGTACCCTAACTACAGTTCATTAGATGATTATTTCAGAAAGCATAATTTGGATTATTTCAATTTCACTAATAGTGCATTTAATAAATTAACCTAATTTTCACTTAATTTCCAGTTTCTGTCATGGGAACAAACTGTTTGAATGTCATTTATACATCTGACTGCAGATGCAGCATTTAGTTTTGGTTTGGTGAGATTATTTTTCATATTTGGCTGAGGCAGGCCGTGTATGTCTCTCAGGGGAAACGTCTGAACTCACTAATTCCAGGAGTTTTACTTTTCAAAACAAATCAATATGACCTCCACAAAATGTATTGAGATAATCAATCATTCACGAGCTCAGACTGTTTTAAAATTCTGTCTTCTGTCAGCAAGAGTTGACAGATTACATTACAGTCCACAGCAACTCATCGCATCTGCCTGCTGCACTGATGCTGTCAACCCACTAGCACTAATTAAATGTGCCCACACAACATTCACTTTTTAATGAATGAACATTTTATTAGTGTTTGAGGCAAATCGATACTTTTATTACTGTAATAGAGGTCTATTTAATGTGGAGTTTTAACATGTATCTAAATGGGCAAGTGAGCAGTTGATGTTCTTTAATATGTATCTGTGAGTAAATGCTATTTGTTGAGTAATTAGTCCTTAAAAGCTAAGAGTAGTTTCTTCATAAGCTGTCTGCTGTAAAAATATAATTGCTGTGAAATGTAAATAAGTGACACTGTGGTGGTTTCTGACTGGTTCTGCCAATAACCCAAATTATATATTGGTCTTTAGAAGGTGATTTAACACAGCGTCATAATGTGTTTTTTTATCTTGTATAGTTTGTCCATATTGCATAACTTTAGCTAGGTGACAGATATAACAAGTGACATATTTGCTCCAAAATGCGGATTTAGACACAGTTTATTGTAGCAATAAAAATGTTCTACATTACAGCATCAGAACAGGCATGTTTGTCATTTCCGTAAGGTCAAGTTGTTGGTTGTGAATTCAATCACTGACGGTCTAAAATAAATAAAGGAGTTATTGTTGCTGCCTGTAATTTGTAAAGGTGTTTCTTGAAGGTTTTCTGTCATGTTATTTGCATGATAATGACATATGGCTGTAATAGACGGAACATGTATTACAAGATGTCAGGCTAAGAAGATTTTGACACACACACCTCTGTCCAACAATAATCTAAGCTCTGTCCAACAAAAATAGCCCTCACTAAATTACACGCACCGTTCTCCATTCAGGATTGGAGTTTTCAAATCAATCAGATACAGCTCAGCATCAGAACAACATTACTTATCTGGTGCTCTTGATTTCCAATCCATCTGTCAGCCTGCCTCAAATGAGAAATTTCATTACTTGAATAAGTTATTGAGGGAGAGATTCTGAGGCAGAAAACATAGATCATAAGATCGTAGGTAGATTCTGTGGGGTGAGTTCGGTGGATCATGACTGACTTCTGAGGGCCGGGCGAGTTTCAAAGCTAATGGCAGGGCTAAAAGCAAGCGTAAACTGAAGTGGTCAACTTATTGTCACTTCCACAGTTTGTCATGAGCTCAGAGTTGTAAATCATTGTGGTAACTCCAGAGAGAAGCATGTTTATTTTGTCATTTAAAAATTTGTTTGTGTGTGTATATTTGTGCGTGTGTTATGTGCATTTTAGTTGCATTTTAAGTGCATTTAATGAGTTCAAATACGAGTAAGATATGTGTGTCACATTGTAGATGTTGGTCTAGCTCATACAGACGTGCAAGATTGAACTCTTTGCAGCACTAGTATTCATCTTATAACAGTAATTGAACTGAATATTCTTAGAGTGGTGACAGCCTGATTTTAAAGCATTTGACAAGTGTTCAGTGACTAAAGGGTTGCCCGCTAATTATTCATGTCATCTCAGTGAACTGAAGCCCAAATTGAACAGTGTGTCCCTTTAAATCCATCACTGTACCAAAAGTGAATAATTAATGACCGTAACATGGCGCTAAATTATTCATTTAAAGAAGTAATGAAAATATGTTAATTAGAGTATTGCTATTAAAGATAGACTGTATAACCATCTCCTTACACGCCATAAAGCAATTATTTAAACATATTCAGATTTTAGTGAGATATTAGTGCTTCTTGCACCATTTTGTGCAATCTAAGTTTGTGTTCTGCACTGTTAAATAAGAAACTCCTTGTCCCATGCGCTCATTCAGCTGCAAATTATTAACCAAATGCTCTTTTTATTTCCACCTCTAGTTAAATGACTTTTATCTGGGAAAAAGCAACAGAGGCCTATTCTAGAAATTTATGAAGAGCCTCCAGTCACAATCTCTCCCGCTTTGTTCTGTCTCTCAGTGGTTCAGCTAAACAGTCTCTGTCTGTCCTCTCAGCTGACGAAGCTGAATTCATTCCCATGGTGGCGATAAGTCCAGCATGCATGCGACCTCATGGTTCCGATTACAAGCAGGGGATTCATTCCTTGTATTACGACCGGCACCTCTGCATCAATTGCAGCAGTAAGCGGCAAGCAGAGGGGAAAATAGATGCTATCAGGCAGAGGCAGCTGCTGGGAGACTGGGAGTCTGTGCTTGTGCCATTAGAATGACAACCGGTCCTCCAATCTGTATGTTACTGTGAAAATCTGTATGGACCTACTGGTTATGTTCCGGTTTACTTATCTGGATTTATTAGTGGTGCTTAGACTTAAGATTTGGACTCCTCTAAACTAACCTAAAGGTAGTACACTGGCACTGTTTTATCTAGAGATGGAATTATATCTCATATTGTGTGGCTCTTTGAGGAGACATCTGCTATTAGTTTTATAAGCATTAACATGTTTTCTTGTCTCATGAATAATAAAAGGTTTAGTGCTCATAATATAATATAGAATTAGGGTGCTAAATCTACCCAGAACCCCTTAACACAGTGAAAACCTTGCCAATTGCATAGCAACACCCTGGCAACCACTTGAAACATGCTTTTGATGTGCACATTTGTTTGTAATAAAAACAATTAGCTCATTTTTTATGTAGCATACAGATTAGCTTTTTTATATAGCATGCAGAAGACAACTGTTGATTGAACTTTAATTACCTTTTCTTTTCGTTTTTTCCATAATTTATACTTTATGATTTCTGTCAATTTTTATTTTAATGTAACGTTAACGTTAATGTTAACATGTTATAAGTAATGTGTAGTATACTGAGGGATACAGGAGAAGTATACTGAGAGGGATACAGGAGAAGTATACTGAGAGGGATACAGGAGAAGTATACTGAGAGGGATACAGGAGAATATACTGAGAGGGATACAGGAGAAGTATACTGAGGGAGGCAGTATGAAATCCTACTATTGATTAACTTCCTTCATTGACAAGAACCTCAACCTCAGTAACCTAATAATAATTTCAGCCTTGTTTCACTAATGCAGTTTTAAACCAGTAGATCTGGGGGCAAATTACAGAAAGATCTTAACTATAGAATCTGGTCTTATTTGTTTGCAGACAATTTCATTTCACCATGACAATTTCAGTCATTCAGGACTGCAAGCTACAAATTAAATTGTACAAGCTGCACATTAAGATACAATGTAATTTACTAAGTACATTATCTTATCTTAACTACAAATCGGAAAAGGGTATTGCAGGAACATCTTAACCTGGTCAAAAAAATCCTAAAAATATGTATTTAACACTTTAAATTGTATACATTTCTGTAATACGCCCCCTAAAGACTGGAGCTTGCACAATATTTTCATGATCTCCAACCTTTCATATGATTTTTTAATGTAATTCTATTTAAACAATACATTGTAATCTCAAAAGCTGTTGTAAGATCATGAGACATTAAATTACATTTCTCTATATTGACAAAAAAACAACTGAAATCTCCATTTACTATAAAACAATGAAACAAAAGATTTATTGTTCTGGTAATCTGGGATTTTAGCATTCAAGACCGATAAGACAAATTAAACATGATGTGATATTTTATCAGCATCTTATTCCACAGTTTAATCATGTTAAAATCTGCAGATCGGTGAGCATCACGGGGGAAGCAGTTAGTGCTGACTAATGCATCCTCCAAGTCTGACTGGCCATGCCAGCGCTGATGTAACCGTGCCAGTAAACAGAGTCTGTCGTCTCAGATATTAAGTCTGAGAGCAGACTCCAGTCTCTCTGTCTGTCTGCCGCTGCCTTTAGCAGCTGTTCTTCTTTGCTTATCTTACCCTTACCAAAAATCATACCTTTAGTCTTTATGCAGTACAGAGTTGGCATTCAGGGATTGGAATGGTTTGTGGATCAGCCAGTAGTGTTTTCCAAAAGTAGTGCAGTCTCCTGTTACAAATGTGCATTAGCTGGTAACTTGTGTTCATTCATCACATTGCCATTCTATGGGAAACCGGGTAATGTCATCATGATGACCTAAATGCATTAACACAAGATTATGATGCACTTTTTAAGCAGGTTGTACACCGGGAATTTAGAAAGTGCATTACAAGCTCATGTGAATGACTTTAGAAATGTGACTGGTATCCATTTCAATAAAGTGAAAATATCCCAATAATACAGTAGTTTTAGAATCTATACTGACACCTGTTGGCCTGTATGAATTACATCTGTTTACTAACTGCTACAGCTGGACAGTGACATGTGGATATCATTTTAATGTTTGTTGTGTTGTGCATTCATTTGTGTAAAACTTGTAAGTGAAAGAAGTGCATCTTAGGAATCAACTTGTGCCCAATATTATTGTTAAAAATGTTGTTCTATCTGTATCAGTTGTTTCATTATAAGTGTTAGAGTTTGAAATGTTGTGTTCTGTTATGAGGTTTCAATGTGATAAGCATATTTTTAACTATTTCTAACTAGTCCCTTAGACCCCAGAGAGAATTAACAAGTTGTACAGCATCACACAAATCTCCATTGTTTCACAGTTAGTTGCTCTTAAATCCTTTAGCCCACTTATTCAGCCATAATCCCCCTCTAAGGTTAATTACATCATACATAACCACTGTAACCAGGAGCTACAGGAATAATAGCTCAGATGTTTGAAAATGACAGACGATATTACTTTTCAGCAAAGATGGTCCAGGTCTTAGGAATGAGGGGACCGAGATATGATTAGATGGATGACCTCATAACTGTTTAGATCGGTGAGAAGACAGTGAAGTTCATTTCACTGGATGACTGCAGGATCTGTGATGGAAGGCCAATCAATTGATAGATTATGCAACTGATACGAGTGCTGCACTAAAGCTGTGAATGACTCTGAGTGGGATTACTGTGGTCTCAATAGACTGAATGAGAACTAATGCCCTCCAGGGCCACTGACAGTGATATGTGCTTCCCAGGGAACCAGAATGGCTTGTGGAGTTTTGTACTGTGGGAGTTCAGGATTCCAGGTTTAGCAACAGTTCTGGTCCTCCAATGTGATTGGCTAAGTAACGTTACAAGAGCACTGCACTGTGTGATTCACTCCACTTCACGTCTGAGTTCACAGTGAGAAGTGGGAACAACCTGGAGTGGAACTGGAGCAGAGTAATTAAACAGGGCAAGGAAAATTACTCCATGTACTTTAAGACAGGCTGTCAGTCTGTGTGTTGCTTAGTGACCCACAAAATTTGCTTTGCTTCCTTCAGTGCAGTTTTAAGTATGAGGGAAAACTTCCCAGTGTTCGCACATAGTAGATCTGTTCCACCAAACTATGTTTAATCTCAGTTAGACTCTGCTATTCCCTGCTGTGTTGCCTTGAACCAGCACACCAGTTTGACTGCAGTGGGAAAACTTTCCCTGTCAGTTCACCCCACTCCCCCCGTTCCTCTACCCTCACACAACATGTGATGACAGCAGTGTCAACACAGGTCACCGTGATACACGGAGTCTGTTCTCACCGAGCTGCCAATTTCTATTCCTTCTCCTTTTCTTTCTGTTCTTCTGTCACTAGTTTACTAGGTTCGCAGGGCCCAAATTCCTGCCAATCAGCAGCTCCGCTCAGAGGTGTGGGGTTTCCAACACACTGCGATCAGTCAGTGTAGCCTCCTGTCCAGCTTTTTTTTTTGAGTAAGATAGAAGAGTTTTTCCTTAATCCTGAAAACTGTAAGATTTGGCTGTGTTTTGTCCATCTGAAAGATTTTTGGAGAACCTTAAAAGATTTGTGCAATACTAAGCTAAAAGTTGTAGTTGTTCACTGCTAGTTTGGCTGATTGCAATCAGATTTTTGCTCTGATTAAAATCTTTTAGTATCTGCCGTTTCTGAGGCACAGTAGTGCAGTACTTTTCTTATGACAAAGTCAAATCAAGAACCAACATGAGCATAGATCAAAATTAATGCTACAATTAGAAGTAATCCATCATTTTTAACCAGCTTGATCTGTTGTAGTGTCTTTTAATCATTTAGATGAATTGGTTAAATGGGTAATTATAGAAGAGGTTTTGTTGTAGTTTCAGTTAGCCAGTCTTGGTGTTTACTGTCAGACATCTCTAAAGGTGAGGGAACATCTGGGCGTCCTTCAGCAGTGCTGTGCACATGTGACATTTCAGGTTGTGAGTGGACAGATGTTTCTGGATGTTTTAATCAGTCCTTGCAAAAAAAGTTCATTTCACGATAGATGTTAATCAAAATTTGGCACGGGAACATTAGAGATAACCAACAGCTCTCCTAGTTTGACCCAAACAACATCAGACATAAGCTACAATGTCCTGGTATGAGTACAGGCTCAAAATAATAGATGTTTGCTAAATATCAAAATATAAGTAATGTGTCCAAAGTGTAATTCATTCTCACTTTGGCTTTGACACAACATTAAACCAACAGCATGTTTAGCTTGTCAGTTCTGTTATATTGATTTTTTTTTAAAAGAACATAGTCCAACAGTCGTCCTTTTATATCAGTTTTAGAGCTTGTTACCAGGCAACAAAGCGACCCCATTCACAGGCCTAAAAATGGACATTTGTTTAAATTTAAACTTGCTAAATTTTTTTCTTATACAGACAGAAAAAACTGTGTTCTTTACACTTGGCTGATGCTTTTGTATAAAACTGAAGGCATTCTGTGATGCCTCATGTGCCTGAGATTCTTAACAGAGAAAGTGTTTCTATTGTTTTGAAAATGTTTTAAGCATTATGTAAATCATTGTAAAAAAAATCACCTTTATTAAGAAACCATGCGATGCACCCTTATCATTTAACCAGAATTAGAATGTTTCAAGCAATTTATTGAAATATCCAATTACAGATTGAATCTGCAGTCCTTCAAAGTAATAATTCTAGTATTAATTGTATGTTTTATA
Organism: Yasuhikotakia modesta; assembly: GCA_036877545.1. Classification (NCBI taxonomy): domain Eukaryota; kingdom Metazoa; phylum Chordata; class Actinopteri; order Cypriniformes; family Botiidae; genus Yasuhikotakia; species Yasuhikotakia modesta. The sequence goes on from JBAJNP010005992.1 coordinate 24,598, forward strand.
TTAAAATGTCAGTGAAAACGTATAAGCTAAATTTCAGGCTGTGCTGTCGTAATCATTTTTTGATGAATAATGCCCAGATTTGTCATTTGTTCAATCACACTTGGAAAGGGGATACTTACGTTTTCAGAGCCAATATTTCATTGATGATTATGTCTTCCGTAATTTAACTCAATGTAATAGGAACTCGTTTAGCATAAACCACTTGAAAAGGAGTTTATAGCTGAATAAACCAGAGCAGATAGCTTTATTTCCATGCTTCAATTAGTTTCCAGGGCAATTTTCCTGCAAATGTAAGATATACTGCCAAAACACTGCATTTCGGTCATCAGCTCACAAACGTACGACCCTGACATATGAAACGACTCGGGAATAACGTGTCTTTTTGTTTTTAGGATAATGAGATTATATAATGAGATTCTAGAGCTCTTCCACATTTTCCACGGTCCTGTACTTTCGTTTCTCTATTTGTATATGTGTTTAGCACTTTCCACAGTTGTTTTAAAGCTTCCCCTTTGTTGTTATAATAACTAGAGTTAGCATGTTGGGAATGGCTTGGCGAGCTAGTGGGACAAAATGGACAATCCAGACGACCAACAAATCATCATGAAAATGTTAATGAGACAAGAAGAGACAAAAAAGAAAAGATGAAACACAGGCCGCCGTACAAATTACTGTAATAAGCAGATCTACATTAAGACTGCATAATAACCCCACTGCATGGCTTATCACCAAGAAAAGCAGCCGAACCGTCTATCTGGAGTGACTCTGAATTAATGTCTCATTAAACTTAAGCATCATCATTTTTGGATTTCATATCAAAATGGCAGCAAATTACACAGTAATTAGATATTTTGAGGGGGAAGAATTGCTCCTGGCGATAGATAAAATTGCATCTCGGCTGAATGGGATGTGCACTGATGTTGCCTGCAGAAGACACCAGCCATCAATCGTGGGGAGTAAAGTGTGTGTGAGAGCGTGTGTGAAGGGTGACCTCACTCTGAGATCAGAGCACCAGGCGTGCTTTACTGACACCACTTTATGGAGTCAGACTACATCTCTGCTCTGCATTTGGCTGTGCTGATCGCAATCTTTACACACCCAGAACACCCACAACCTGAAGTCTGTTTGTCAGTTGATGTTATGTGTGATTCTGAATCATTATTCCCAACATATATTGTTCTTGTTGTTGTTCACATAGAGTTTATGAGCCTGAATTGATTCTCTATTCCATGATTCTGTATCACTTAACGTGCTAGCTTGTGTTGTGCCTCCCAGTATTTTAATTTTAAAGCAAGTTTTCAACTTGTATACCTGTAGGCCTAACTGGAATAGTTAACAAAACACATTGCATTTTCTTTAAGAACAGATTTACATTAGGAATAATTGATATATGTGAATTTTTTATTAACTTGTATTCTTTTTTGTTTGATTCTTTTTTGCACAAAAGTACAAATAACTTATAACTTACAGTATTAACAAACATCACTGTGTATAAAAAGTATCTGATCAATTATTTGTCACATTTAAAAATATAGTGTTCCTATAGATTAGCTGGCAGCGGTAGCAACAGCAAGGGCACGGGTTCAATTCCCAAGGAATCTGTGCACATGTAGAACGCATTCCTATTATATGTTGATACTTAAAGAAAATGCAATGTGTTTTCACAGGGTCTGGCTGTATAATGCTGAACCCCTCAGCAGTACTTCAGAATACTTACCTCAAATCACAATTATTCCTCTTCACTGAGGGCAAATGTGGCTACGTGAGACGTGTCACACTGATACATAATGAAGCATGAAGGCTGGAGCATCTGCAGAGTCATAGAGTGATAGGGATCTCATTTCCCAGCAGACCCTCGAGGGCCCTGTAGCACATCTGAGGCCCTGCCCACTCCACATCCATCTTGCCCTCCATCAGTTTTTGTCTGTCTGCTGTCAGATCCACGGTCCCTGTGTCTTCAGCCACCAAGCTGTATTGCACTGGCACGGCTGTCCTGATTGGATAGAGACTGAAAGGTACCATTGTGATGGAGGGCGGTGTTAAATGAATGGGATTGGGTGTAGTTCTTTAGGTGATATTTGCGAGATGGGGCACTGACACCCCTGTTATTTTATTTAAAAATAAACTTCTAGTGAGTGAAATAACATTTATGCACTTTTTGTTTTTCATTTTGACCCTAAATAAAAAATACTGACCATAGCAACTAGAAATTCTGGCTAGCTTCTGCTCCCGCTTCAAGATAATCATTTAAATGAGTTTCCCGCTTCACTACAAAAATAGTTTTCTTCAGTATTTTTGCTTTTACTGATTTTATTGTATTATTGTTCTCTATTTTATCTCATTTGCAGATATGGCACTTCAACAGTTTTAGACAAAGTGCAAGTCTTATTATTTTACACAGTTTGGGATTTTACTCTTGAAACAAC
>JBAJNP010005993.1:0-27023 GCA_036877545.1 Yasuhikotakia modesta
TAATGCCTTTTCTTTGCTTTACAAGTTTTTGACATTTGCTCTTTTCCTTTCATTTGTGTTTGATAAGCTTCCCAGCTGAAAGCCCCACACCATGAACGAAGAACATCCGTCCATTCCTTACATTTTAACAAATTGTCAAAAGTCTCAGAGTTTTAACTGAAGCACAAAATGACTCGCTCTCTCGGTTCAGTGATGGTTAGAATGGCACCTTGTGAAGTACAACACAGTTAGACGATCTTCAATGCACACACTCTCTTAAACACACATCCATCCTTATAAACACACACATACACTCACACACACTCATCCCTATAACCAGTCCCTTGAAACAGCATGATCTGTGGCCTGTATCTAAAACCCCATATTTGCTATCAGAGCCGATCTCTGGGGCCCCGGTGTGCCCGAGTCTCTCATTTCTTTTCTCCTCTCTAAACACAAAACAGGGGAGGTAAAATGAGTTCGTTCCAGATTCACAGGGTGAGCTAAGCCTAATGGAAATTATAAAGCTCAATTTTGGCTTAGAGGGAAAAAAATCTGATCTCACAGCGAAAGGAACATTAGAGCAAACATCTGTCTGGTTCAGACATGTATGAGGTTTTGTGTGAGGTGTTATTCGTCCTGTCAGATGTCACACAAAATATTCATTAAGAAACAGAAAACAGCATCACAAAACAACAACAGAGACACATAATGAGTAACATTACACAGAAAATACTGATCTGATGATGTGCTGATATTGATATATGATATCTTTACGCATGCAATGTCACATATCTGCTTACGTTACACAACACAAAAATAATGTAGAATCACTAAACAACTTTGTCACAGAATTTATCATTTTATTTGTATTTATTAATTTTCCAAGATAGTTTTTGTTTTTGCAAATCTTATTTTAAGGTTTCATAAAACTGTTCAAATGTATAAACAAACTAATAATGAGATTTTCCCCGGTAAAAACTGCACTGGCTATTGTAGTTACATGCTAGACGGTTAAGCGAATTAATTTTAACTGTCAACATTGATAATACCGACCCTTTATAAACAACTGGTTTCTCAAACCAAAGCCTTTATTAGCAGTACAGAATCTATGCTTTTGGGTCCATTAAACCGCATGCTATTGCCCAAAGGCCAAATCAATTGCAAATGTACAATACAACCCGAAGCAAAGGTGTTCTTCAAAAGCTTTAAAAGCCGTTTAATTCACCAGTATGATACGAAGGTCACCTTCTGTCTCTTCCTGCATTGGGCAGTTTTTGTTTTCCTTTCATGTTTATGCGTGTGTACAGACAGAAACTCAAACCACGCATCGAATAGATTCATTCACTTTAGCTGACATGAATAAAAACGTTGCTCCTTTTTTGAAGATTTGAAGCAAGCACAAGAGTCACCAGATAACATGCCAGTTAACCTCCGTTCAGACCATTTTAACGTCTGATTCTACACATAGTTCTGCTCATTAGGTTCTCTGGATCATTATTATAGCCTCTGTCTGTACCTGAGCAGACAGTCTGACAGTGTTCTGCCATTAGTTCCATTACAAACTCCATTACAACTATATCATGGGAAACCCGCGGTTGTAAAATTACACAAAATGGCTAATAATCCTTCTGAGACCAAACGCCGCTAGCAAGAAAGCACCGATATCAGACATGCTTTCTGAAATCTCTTCAGTTATGGAGACGTATGGAGCCCTGCCTGCATTGATGAGCGCATAAATGTCACTTCAGTATAAAGTTTCACTGACGTACATTCAAATGCAATTACTTTCAGCTGTAAGAGTCAGTTCAGCTCTTTTAAGGGACATTACTGCAGTCTTAATTTCCTCAGTGGGTATTTTGTACAGCTTCTCAGCCAACAATTTTAGGCAGTAAGATTGTTTCTCATAGTTTCCATTAAATACAAGATATGTTAAAAATGTTACTCCAGTTTACACACACACACACGCACACACACACACACACACACACACACACAGAAAGACAGACAGACAAACAAACACACATGCACAAAGACACTGTATATATGTATGTGTGTGTATATATACAAACATTGTACTAACATTATTGCAAGAACATGATTTGATAACTTACAGAGAACTTTCAACGTTCTAAGAACCCTCCCTGTTTAGCTGGGATCAGTGTTTTTTGTCTGCGTGTCACTTTTTTAATGAGGGCCCAGGGCTTTATATTAGGCCTGTGTTCTCACATCAACTCTACATCAGATAAAGTCAAACAGCCACATGTCCAGCAATGCAAGTCTGAGGGACTGACAGACACAGAGCAGCACAAGCATTCAATCTCAGCCAGCCAATAACGTGTCGGGTTGGACTCTGGACCTCCACAGTCTCTTTTCAAGGTGCATTAAAGCAGGTTGTCTATTCGGTGTGGCATAAGGTTAATTATTAAATATGTAGCTGTCAGTCAAGCGATCCCTTCTGAATGCACTGCACAAGATTTGCAGGATTACCTGAGGCTGAGGAGACAAGCGCATGTTCAGCATCTGCTACATCTTAAACCTCAGAATTTGATGTATTTGCTAAATTGGCAATTCTGTCATTTTTTATGCTACAAGAAACCTTTCGCTGAGGGTAATGAAAGAATAAATGAAATTCACAATGAACAGTCTGCAGATTTCAGCCAAACGCTGAAATGTGGCCACAGAACGTCACACCCTCTCACGCTCTCATAGCATGTGCTCACATATGAAATGCAATTACTGTTAACAGTGAAGGAGAAATATTAACAAATACTGCTAGCATACACGCCTGAGAGGACAAAACTACAACGTCCTACACAAACCATGAGAGACACAACCCAGCTAACAATGTTTAGGTTCTGGGAATGTTTTCCTTACATTTTTAATAAGCAAAGGCTTTTTGAACGTTCTAGCGATGTTTAAAATGTCCATTGTTTTATGTCCAGAATGTTATTTAAACATTTTAAATTATGTAAATTTTATAAAACCATATGCTAACAACTTTAAAATAACATTTCTGATGCTAACATTAAAATTCTACTAATGTTACTGCAAGAATATTTTGAGAACATTAGAGAACATTAGAGAACATTAGCTAATGCTCTGAGAACATTGTTCCGCAACACTGTTAGCTGGTTAGGTCACCTCAGTAAAGCTGAATAAAAGAAACATGAAAATAACTGGCAAACAAAATTTTGTTGATTCAAGTTGTCAAGAAACAATGTCAACATTTTTCATTATTATTTGTAAAAGATGGATGTCACTTGTTATTCCAACAGCTGCGTCTAAGACTTTCATAATAACAGACAATTTAAATTCGTCCAATTAGACATTTTAAACAAAACTATTCATCTACACGCTTCAATCTATCATCAGGCTAAAAGACTTTTTTTTGCCAACCAAACTTAAACTGGGTCTCTAAAATGAATTACCGGAGTTTTAATCCACATTATGCAAATCTTCCAAGGATATTCAACACCCCACAGCAGGAACATTTTCAGAATTTAAACAACTTTAAATTCTCCACCGGCTCACAGACAATGTGGGCCATGAAATTTCTCTCAGGGCTACTGCAAAGAAACCTACTTTCTTTGTACCCCACTGCCTTTAAAGGGTTCAAGCCTGTATAATTTGGCAGAGAGTACATTCAGCTCCTGTAGGCAACACATTTACTTCTTCAAGTGTGAGGGATCTGCTTGCACACCCCCTAAACGGTTTCTGGTATGACGCCTTGGGCATGAATGCATGAAACGATGTAATTAAATGTCTATCAAACGCTGAGGGTTTGTAGATAACGTTAATTATATCGTCACCTGAGATTATATAGGGAGGCTGGCCACAATGTTGAATTGTGATTTCTGAGGCTATAATACGCTACAACAGCAGCATGCCCAATGAACTCCAATTACATGAATACACTGGAGTGTAACTGCCTCAGTAACAGCAAAATAACAAGGCGGATCTGCTAGATGTCCATTGTTTTTAGAAACTGTAGGTATTTTCTTTTATCTAACGTGACCGGTCTTACGTACCCTCATGCCGAGCTCAATGTTTTCTCCTCCGTACACCTCCATGCCCGGATCCAGCAGTCCAATTTCTCCAAAATACTCACGGTCCACCACAAAGGAGCAACCGATCATGGCAGGTGTCCTGTGAGCGAGACAGAAACACACATACACGGTACAGTCATGTTATTCTGTCATGTCAACTTATATATATAATAATCAATGACTATAATCTATACATCCATCCAAAAAAGACAGAGAGAGACAGAGACAGTGAGAGAGAGAGACAGTGAGAGAGAGACAGTGAGAGAGAGAGAGAGAGAGAGAGAGAGAGAGAGAGAGAGAGAGAGAGAGAGAGAAAGAGAAAGCTGACTGGAAATCATTTTTAAATCAGAATGCTGCCCTTTAACAGAGATGAATTTCTGCTGAGCCGCACACTTCACACACAGAAGACAGTGTGCCTGTCTAAACTGAAACACACAGAGACAATATGACTTATTGTGCTTGAAATTCAGTGTTTAGTTGTTCATCTGAGTTACGCTCTCCTCTCTCTGTCTTTTTAATCTTCAGTTTCTCTTTTATTCTCAGAAACAGCTGCCCCCCCCCAAGGGGTAAAATGCCCTTTTGATTTCATTTTCTCCCACAACGTTGCATTACAACAAACGCCACACAACACCTTTTCTAATCATCTCTGTGTCACAAAGGACACCAACAATTTTGCTGATCCGTAAGACTGTTGCATCCAATGACGATTTGAAGTCATCTGATATAACATTAAATCCAATTTTGTTCACAATTTTTCACTATGATGCTCCAACAATAATAAATAAAAAGAAATAAAAAAGATTGATATATGGTACATATGGTACAGAGATGGAAAGAGGCGGTTTATTAATGTTTCACATAAACTGTGGAGAAGCCCATGTGAGAATGTTGTACGGAGCAAGATGCTAGCTAAAAGTCACCTCAGTGTGCAGCGTAGCAAGAGCTGTGGTTAAACATCTGCAAAAGTTTTAGGATGAAGTTTGCTTCTGTTGTGAAACTTCTGGGTAAGATCAGAAGTTTGCAAGACGATCAGAAACTGTCAAATCTTAACAGACAAAAGATCAGCCGTGTTTCAGAAACTGGAGAAGGGGTTGTCATTGAGAATCATTTCTGGTTTGCTGTTTTGGTGGGCTGAAATTGAATTGTTTGTTGGCTAACTGCAGGTGGGCTTTCTTGAGTATCTAATGAATGCTGGTTGTGACGGAATGTTGCACCGGGCTTCATTCTTTAGAGTATAAAGGAGGAAAAATTGTAACTTCCGTCTTTGTGTAAAGAGAGATGTCTCAAGAAAAATGTTTCAGTTATACCAGTATTGATTTCATAAGTCTGGGGACATTGATTTAAATGTGCATCCAGAGGGTATAGCAACTACTCTACGGATACATGTGCAAAAAGTGAGTTTTAAAATAAATCTGTGTTCATTGTACCAAGAAAGCATTTAGAATAAGCTACAATACTGTATGTCATCTAAGATTTGATGCTTCGCTCACAAACAACAAACACACAAACAAGTGTTACAAGTTTGTCCTCAAATTCTAAGTTTTGCAAAGCTTCGAGAATCTGTCTCCTGTTTTCAACTACTTTAAAATTACTTAAGTTATCAGTCTTCCACAATACTGACCCACCCATGTCATATGTGACTAAACACATTGATAATTTGGTGTCTAATAAAGGCAGGAAATAGTTTTGTATCAGCCAAGAGAGCAACTGGGAAAAGATGCCTTGCTTATGGGCACGTCAGTAGTTCTCTGCCCGCTGTGGGATTCAAACCCGCTACCTTGGGTTACAAATTCTAACCATTATGCCACAACTGCCTCACAAGTGCCAAAAAACAGCTGCCAGAAAATCTAGTGCCAAAAAAACTGCTTAAATGAAGCATCCTCTTTAAAGTTTCCCTTTTTTGGCACTATCGCTTGTTTACCAACATTGGAGCGAGAAATATTCCTTCATCCAGCAGTAAACAGGAGTCATTTAAATAAACACTGCGGCACTGGGGTACGAATATTGGGATCATCAGTGCTGAATAGCCACAGGGTGGCTGAGCCGCAGCAGACAGACAGAGAACTTAGGAGAAGTGGAGCTGGAATGATTTCCAATAATGCAACTCATTGACACACTGCAGGCCTGCGGGGGGCCTGTTTTACCCCATCAATACAGGCACTTGTGAGGAGAGGCTCATGGACAACACCTGCCTCCTTTAACTGCAATGAGATTCAGTCAAATTCTACAGCGTCACCTCAACTGTCACCTGAGGAGACAAGCATTGTTTTAACTGAGTGGTGAGGCACAGCATATAATACAAATAATATATAACTTATATTATACACTCTAATGTTCTTAATATCTTCTAAAAAACGTCGAGAACTCTTGATTGTTTACTGACCAGCGTGGCATTAATATTGTAAAACTCTACATACATACGTTTTCATTTTTATGTATGATGTACTGTTCCTGTAAAATGATCTACAAATGATGAGGCAGATTTTGCTCCGCACACCAAACGGCTCTTATAAAGTTTGATATTACTGTCATAAAAAGGCAAAATGATCGTTTTCAGTAACCAATACGAGGCATTGTGGGGATTGACTCTAGTTATATTGGGCTGCAAGCCGAGTTTCTCCTTCCAAATAGCCATCAGTCATATGCATGAATAATAAATAAGCTCTCTGGTGTGCTGATACTCTCACACAATAGTGACCTTAACCAGATTTCATACGAAATAAAAAAGTTCACTCTCCGCTGACAGAGTGGCTCCTGAGGGTTTCAGAATGAGTCGTATTAAAACTCACCAAGCCGCTTTTAAACACAAAATGGCATTTTACTGTAGCCACTCATGATTTGAGATTTACGTCACGTTTTTCTGCTCTTTCTGAAAAAAATACCAACACGGTGAATCTGTAATTACATGAAATCATCTGTCCCCCTCGAATACTCTAAAGAACACGCTAAACTCACTTTAAGGTTAAACAAGGCCACAAACAGAGATATTTGGCTCGACATAATAAATGCTTTAACATGATGTTGTTGCATTTTTAAAGATTTCAAGAAGTACAAAGAGCCCCCAAAGAGTCGCCCATCAATGAAACCTTCAGGTAAATGAAAACATTAATGCATTTCTTAAAAAAAACAGTAAACCAAACCCTACTTATCGCTTTTAAAATATTTATCTCTTATATCCCTGGTCATTTATATTTCAGAGAACGTCTTCATGCATTATGAAGTAGACCATTGGCCGCTCTTACCTGATGGGGGCGGTCTCATCTCCTTTATCCAGCCAATCCTGTGGCGGAATGATATACATGCACCAGAGGCCCCAGTTGTAGCCATGAGCTGCATTAGCATATTGCTGAACCTCGAACGTGTTGTACTTGATATTATCAATGGCAGGAAGGATTATCCTGGTGTGATCTTCTTTCACTCTGGTAAGGATAGGCTCCGCCCTGAATAAACGATAGAGGAGAGAGAGAAAAGGGAGATAAAGAGTTACACGTATCAAGCCTGTCTTACTGCCTGTACAGGTTTTGAAATATTCCTGGCTGCGCAGAGCAACACCGGTAAACTCAAGACAGCTGCGTTAGGATGTCAGTGTGAAATGTTCTTACAACATTTTGTAAAAAATTCTCAAAACACCAACACAAGAGGCTTAGCGCAGGATTGACGGGAAACTACATAATTCTCCAACTGGGAAACATTTCAAAGTAGAACAACATGTACCGTTTTTGTACAATAACTTTTATCGCCTGAATTTATCTGCATCTACACTAGTATGAATATATCATCTATGCCAGCGTTGCCCAGGAAAACCAGGAGACAGATGTGTAAACGCAAACATTTGACTTTAAATAACAACTCTAAAATAACATTCAAACTGAATAATTTACTACTTAAAACTTACATTTATGGGTATAAATGAACAAAAATCATCCATTGTTAGCAAGCATATAACATATCAGTGTTCAACACACTCTCCTTATCTTACCCTGATTTACAGCGACACGTTTATAATTATGATTTATGATTTGAGCCGCCAGGTTGGTTAATATTCAGAAATAGTTTGGCTTTATTTTACTTTAACATTTGTAAAGAACAGTATGTAAAAAGAAGGTTACAGAAATCAGCTTTAACTGCCTTTCGTGACCACAGACCTTTGTGAAATCAGTTCTCTGCGCTTACTAGCATAAATAATAAATACAGACAAAAACCTAACTGAGGCGAATATTTCTGAAACAGCCGCCACAGAGACTAATGGAAGTATTAAGGACACAAATTATTATCAAAATGTTATCTTTTAAAAATGATTCATTAAATAAAAAACAGATGAAGCCCCTTTACTAGCAAAATAGCCCCCGACATGTAAACAGCAACAGAATGTTGCTAGGCAACAAAACTATGATGATGCCGTGTGCAAAAGCTTTGCTGAGGGTCACATCTGTGATTTATCATAGAAAAGAGCTGCTATTGACTGTTTTATAATTAATGAGATTTAATTTTCAATATTTTTCTTTAGCCCTCGATGAATAATTGAAGATATTATTAACATATTTCACATGAAAACCATTTTGATTTAAAAAATTACATTACACTTCACATACCCAAATGTCTCTTATAAACCGTCCCTGTAAACAAGTGAAAATAAATGCTGGTTTCACATTTTATTCATTCACCCGATTTACAAGCTGCTGTGTTTAAATCTAAAACCGTGTGACTGTTTCCAGGAATAATCTTGGGTGGAAAATTGATTCTGTCATTTTTGGAAATAAGCTTGTATTCCATAATCAAAACGATGTTTGTTTAAACGGTGGACAATCAAGTCTGACAATGCAATCATCACGTATTGACGTTTTCAGCCGAAACGAACAAACGACTAACAGGAGAGCCAGAAAAACGTGAACCTGTTCATCCCCTCACACAACATTTTCATCAAAAATGTTCTTCATAACACGCAGACAGCTACTTATCCACCTGTCATCTTCTGCTTCAGTGAAGAGAGGAAGGGACATGCTGGCTAATTATGGTGACCCATACGCAGAATTTGTTCTCTGCATACAAGCCATCCAGTTCACAGATCGGAGTGTTGGGTTGGGAACACACACCCGGAGCAGTGGGCAGTACCACAGCCCCCGCAGAGCAATCAGGGTTAGATGCCCCCCTGGGCAATTAAATCAGCAACCTTTTGGTTGAACTCTCTAACCAGCAGACCACAACTGCCCCCTTTTCTACATACAGCGATTTTAAACAAGTTAAACTCACAGCCATGATGACATCGTATGGTGGCTATCAGAGACACTTTTAAAGGCAAGTTGTTCCAAACTGAGGGCGGGATCTAATGCTTTCAAAGCTAGCTTGCTGTTGCTAGCCTCTCTGAAATTGCCTGCCCTCCCTTTAAACATCTGGGGCTTTTGTCAGTTTCAACCAGCAACCTAGAAATGAAACAATTAATTCATAAAACAAATCATAAAAAATAGCAAAATATTACATATCCAGCACATTTTTTACATTTCAAAGTAGTGTTTAATTAAACATTTCTGACAGGACGATTGTACTTTTCCTCAGAAAGTAAGAGAACTTTACTAAAGTCTTGTGCTAGTGTCATCATCTTATTTTGTGAGGGAATAAAATGGTCTACCATCAAAATTCCCTTGTTCCCTCCATCTGCCTCCGCTTTCATATCTTCATAACACCTTTTCCCCGGTGTCCTTTGTCTTTGTCCTCCCTTGTTTATTAAGGTCATCCTTAAAAAGCTCGAACACATTAAAGCTATGATCACCGGTGTGAGATGAGTTTTAATGGGGCTAAAAAACAGCCTGCTGAGAAGATTCTTAATGTAAACATCCATCTGGTACACCAGAGGCCTTTAAAAGAGCTTCACTGAATAGAGACTGTGGAGTATTTTTATGGCAGTCATGTGGGATTGTATCCATCCATACCCCATAGTTTTCTTCATTCATTACAATGTCTGTTAAAGGAATATAGTTTTATAAACGTATCTTCGGTGAAAGGCGCAGGATTTTAAAAAGCTCATCCAATCACTGCATTCAGCCCCAATGCAATAATTGTCTCTGATGCTCTGACATCAATGCTCCTTAAAACTGCCTACCCTACCTGTAACTGTAAGAACAGCAGCCTGATGTTTATCTGATCTATGCACAGTCCTGAAACATCACGAGAAGGACACAGCACATGTGACTTATGCACTAACCTTGCAGGCGAAACCTTTCCCTTTGTGAATCTATCCATTCATCTTCCTGTGTCCTTGGGCCACTAGCATCATAGCAGACCAGGTACAGGTAAGATCCCTAAGGAGCCACTCTGGGCTAAAATAAACTAGCGGTGTGCAGATAAGATTTCACCCATGTTGATGCTAACCTATCCTGTTCTGGCTCATATAAACAGAGACAGCAGCATCTAATCTTCTGATCTGACTGACATTACTGGTATTTTTCCAGTCAGCTACGGTGGTTAGAAATGGAATTAAGAAAATGAAACTACATTGTTTGATACGTTTCAGACACTCAAATGCCATGGAAATAAACAAGACCCCAAAAACAAGGAACAGGAAATACAGTGCAAAATGTGCATGAGTCAAACAACAGTGACGCAAGGTCTCAGGAAGATGAATGGATAGATTCACAGAGGAGATGGCTGACAGGGAACATTTTCAGATTGTTGGCTAACAGTCTCTAAATGTTCTCTCAAAGTTATCAAAAATGTTTTGTAGTAATGTTAGTAGAACATATGTAACATCAAAACATCTTAAATTTTAAGTGGAATGTTTTAAAAATGTTACACAAAATGTTTGCATAATGTTTCTAGTTTCTGTAGCACGTTTATCTTCCTTAAAAGAAACATTGGTGGTCGTACGATCTGAGATTGTTGATTCAGTAAACCGGTGACAGTTTTACAAGTGATTGTTTTCGGACCCAATGAAAGAAAGAATATATAACCTGTCACAAACCAAAAACAAAAGAAAGAAAGGGAAAAAACTACTTAAAGGTATCACAGCACCACAGCAGACACAGCAGAGAGCAACGCAGCGCTCGACTCAAAACAAACACATCAAACTCCACAGGACATTGTGTGACAGGAGCAAACAGAGAAGAGAGAAAAAATGAGAACATCTCACAGAAAAACAGACAGGAACACAAAATTGCCAAAAAACATGTCAAAAAATGCCAGCTATTCAATTCACCTGACTGCACGCTGAATTCCTGCCCTCAAGCTGAATGTACAATTTGGAAAAAAACTCTGTCTCTGTACTAATGCGGTTGCCAGTAACTGGTTGGAATAATTAGACAGGCATTCTCATTGGACACAGGGTGTGAGGAAGGGCAACAGTGATCAATTCTTTTATTACCCCCGAGATCCCCCTAAATTTCTTCAGCACAGGAGGAGGAAAATGACATTCTTGTTGCGCTACCAGGAGAATTTCATTTAATCTGTTTTATTGCACTGCAAAGATTTTATTTAATGACATTTATTATTGCTATTATAATTAGGTGACTGTAAATTTGGCCTTTCCTGTATTGGTGGGCTGCATGCGTATTGTTAAAAATCTCCTGTAGAGAAAGATGTTACATTATGAGCTTGATGACAGATTGTCAGTGCATTAAACTCATGATGTCGAGTCTTTATCGGCCATTTTGCTCGACCTGACGTGTCATCTTCCAGAAGTTGGTTCTGCTTTACCCTCGCTGTCCTTACAGAGAGAACAGTATCCGGGAGGATTAGCCCTCCGTCCCCCAGGTCTGATGAAACACCTGTGTGACATCAGACCTTTAGGAAACTTTCTCTCATGTGCCTGTATCAGAAAATAGAATCTTGTCTCAGTCACCGCGAGGACCCCGTGAACTGCTTGTGTCTGCCCAGAATTATGCCTGATTGAAAAGGTTAGATTTTTAGGCTAGGGCAAAATGTTCCCCGAAGCCGTTTGTTCCTGTAGTAGGATAGAAGATTTAATTTTGACATGCTGTTTTTAAGCACATTAGGATCTGATGAGCAGCTTACAAGCTGGGATAGATTTTTCGCCGTTGGACATGCAGCCTGTCACAGTAAAGCTGAGTTAGCTTCATCCTGTTAGATGTTTTACTTCTCTTTTTTTATGTTTACAAAATGTTGACGAAAAGTCCATCATTCTCACAGTCTTGTAAAAGTTACACAGGAGTTCTACGCTCTGAAAATACAACAGCTGTAATGAGTTTAGCTAGTAAACTAATTACATTAGATTGAGGACTGCCCACCGTCACTGTCGCTTGAATTCATTTACTCACCTACAAACACTGAATTATCACTTAGCGGGTGTGATTAATGCTCCTTTTATTTTTAAGTATACAACTAATCAGGCCTCATTTCCTGTCAGTGTCTGGATATATTCAAATCACATCTCACTAAGTGGTGATTTCCTGCCCTGCCGATTACACCCACTCACCAAATAAATCCTTTAAATGTGTATTAACAACAACTGTGTTTCTGCAGCGTCATTTAAAACAGATCAAGACTTGAGTGATGCTGAGGAAAAAAACCCAAACAGAATCATCCATTATGCACAGACAAACCAGAGCGGCACTGGACAGGTTTAATCCAGGATGAAATATTAAAATAATGTAATATAAAAACACAGAGGATGTAATATTAAACAACACGATGTCACAAACCCAGCAGAGCAGCATTTAAATCTGGATATTGCTTGTGTCACGTTGTTAGTGGAACGTTCTGAAAACATTACAGAATTAAAATGATGACTAATGCTCTTACAACCAAGCAATAATGTTAAGACAATGTCTGAAAAACAAGAGGTTGTAAACATCCTAGAATGTTTTGTTAATATGTTAGGAAAACGTTCTTGCAATCTAAAATTGTTAGCAGGGTAGGCAGTGGATTAAAGCTAATTGCATAAAACGCTGCTATGTAACTCTGTCAGGGAAAAGAAGGGATGCGGCTCGTGTTCAATACTGAGGCACAGGAAATAAACATCTTGTGAGCTTTTGGCTCCGTTTTGCAAGTACAGTTTTGGAACTTGCGTTTGAGTGACTTCAGAAAGCGCATCCCTCATACTTCATTAGCTCTAATCACTTCACATTTTCCATCTGGAGTTCTTCATCAAGTTCCAGTAGATTAGTGTGGTAAAAGGTGAATCAACAATTATGTAAAGCGGGTGAGAAAAGTCTTCAACGGGGCCTGCAAACAAGAGAACACTGCACAGGTCTCCATGTTCACGTACTGGCAATATCACATTTAAATAATTAGACTCTGTATGAGAGAGCAGACACAGCCATAATACTTCCTGACATATGGAACAGCGCATTACAAGCCAATTATGATACATTAAAGTGTCTATTTAGAATGATTGTGCTCCACACAGAGGCTACAGAGCTTTGCCAGTCTAACCCGTGATGCAAATGACAGACTAGAATCACAGAATCGCCCTCATTTGATGTGATGGCCAAAATGTTTATGAAGTTAAAAATGTTTAACTTCAGGTTAAGCTCTCTTGGCTGTAAATATTGTCTGCTATACTGGATAAAAATTCAACTTAAAGTGACATGGGTATGCAAATATACTATAAATTTGCAAACCTACATGCACTACTGAAGGAAGCGTGGATTTGAAGATTGCTCTTAACAAATCCTAGGCTTTCAAAGCTAGCTTGCTAATGCTAGCCTCTTTGAAACAGGCTACTCTAGCTTTAAACACACTTTTTAAACAAAATGGTTTTTTAAAAAAAAAACATTAAAAAACAATTTTTGGGTGATGCAACCTAATGATTACAGATCAAGTTCGATAATCGATGCTTTGTAGATACAGACCCTGCGAGAGGTGATCTATAAACTAGCATTAAACAAAACCTGAGACAACATTGATTAAGTTCAAGCAATCGAAAGGTGATTCCAATAGTAAAATCGACCTACAAACACAAAGTGTATCATTGTGAGGAGCAAGGTCATGTATCCCCTGAAGGTTTGTTTAAAAAGTTCATGCGGGCTGCTGGAAAGATCAGCCCTTTAAAAGCAGCTATTGATTAATGTTTTCATTGAGACGGTGAGGTCAGAGAGAATAAAAGCTGCCCTTTAAGTGATGCCTCACTCTGTAATCTAATTACAACTCAGTGGTGCTGAGGGCGTCCTGGTATCCTTCTTCCATAAACAGTTACTGTAGCCTCTGTCCTCACACAATCTTTTCCAGAAACATCTGTTGTTATACTAGTTGAAAGTCTCTTCACATCCTGTTAGCAAAGTGGTTGTACTACATAAAGCGGTAGAAATATATTTATATAGCCACAGGACCATAACAAGTTCATCCAATCACTGTGTACGGTGTTACCGGCTGTATACGTGTTAAATTAAGAGGGTTCAAGCTTGAGTTTAATGTCACAGGACCAATGAAAAGATCAAGAGGCAATAAATTAATTTCTAACATAATGTGTTTTGTTTGATTGATGGATAAGTTAGCAAGGGGCTTGTCTGATCAATAACCCAGCTAACAGCTAACATTCTCAGAATACGGGCTGACAGTCTCTCACAGCTTCTCCCAAAGTACTCTCAAAGTTATCAAAAAATGTCCTTACAGTAACGTTACTTAAACCTTTTTTGGTCTAAATATAAAAATGTTATTCTTGAGTTGCTAGTCAAACATTTTAAAAGCATTGGAGAACACACACACACACACACACAAACACACACACACAGATACTGAATCTCCTCTCTAACAAGGTCACTGTCTGGCCCACATAATCAATCTCAGTTATCAGTCTCTGCCATATTACACAGCCATAATATGAAGAATAGAACATTTTGGCACCTTTGCCTATAAATATATTTATAGCTGTAGTTATCGCAGCCATTGTAGTGAAGGTGAAGGCAAAATAAAGCTGTACACAAATCTTATTTAATTCCACAATAATTAGATTATTATTGCTGTGTGCTTTTATACACGAGAGGCCAGCGGCTCAGTGCCTGAGAAATACGTAAGATAAGATAAAACTTTGCTGTGTTTTGTTCTCTATATTTCAGGCTAACAGAAGGTCCAGCTTTAAATTTGCACCATTTTTTAAGCCAAAAGTTGAACTGTCAAACTGCTGAAAAGAACAACATTTAGAGTCCTCAGTGAACTCCACCCACGAATGGCTTTATTCAAGGCTGTCTCCAGACATTAAACTCATATTACACCGGAACAGACAAAGCACTGAACTCAAGAACAGTTCATGTAAAACTGAAAAGTCTGTCTTTGTTTACTCACCCTCATAACAAACTTTTACTTTTTAATGTAAAACTGGTGCATATGTAAAACAACAGTTCTTACCCAGCTAACAGGAAATGTTCTCCGAACGTTAGTACAAAAATGTTTTTAACATTCTTTGTCATATATGTCAAAAACTTCATTCTTAAACTGTAAGCAGAATATTTTTAAACATTACAGAACATTACAGAACATTTTTATATTAATATATAAATCATGTTAATACATACAGCATCTAAAAAATTATGTTTTGAACATATCAAGATCATTCAAAATAACATTTTAATGTTTCTTAATAGAGGTTAGGTTCTTACAACCTAAAATTGGTTCTTAAAATTGGTTCCTAAAATTGTTAGCTGGGTAGCAATCTTGGACCAAAAATGGCATAAAATGACCACGATTCAAAATAGTCCATGTGAATATTTCCATATTTCAGCAGCTATGCAACACGACTGTGAATGTCAACCAAATTCAGTCAGTCTTCACTGAAAATTTCTAAAGCTGTAACATGTAATTTCTGTGCCATTAGCCACCAATTTCCGCATATTACAGTGAGTTGGGAAAAAATATTTTAACATCAAAAATATTACGCAACTCAAACATGGAAAGGCATCAAAAGTTCTAAACAATTCCACCCACCCAGGAGCTGATGAACACCAGCGCATGTTTATATTGTTGCGGGACATATACGCCTACAGATTCACGAGAAAGATTTTTGTTTTGTTTTGTTATTGAACTCTCACAGTCTGTCTAATACCACATATTGTGAATTTCAGGTTCTCAGATGTATTGGTGTGTTTTTCACTGTAAATGAAACAGAGCTCCTAAGAAACCTGAGGCAAAGAAGCGGGAAGGAAATGAAAGAGAAAGAGAGAGAGAGAGAGAGAGAGAGAGAGAGGGAGAGAGAGAGAGAAGGTGCGACAGATAGAGATCAAGGGAAGGAGGTGTACAGATAAGAGATCAGAGAACTGGCGTGTCGAGAAGAACAATCACAACAAAATGAATAAAACAGAGGTCAAAAGATCACAGTGAGGCAGACTGGACAGAGTTTTTTAGAGAAACTGACCGCGAGAATCTTAACATTAACACGTCGGGATTAGAAATTACTTGTGAACACTCACTAAAAACAAACTCCGGTTTGTGCACAACACAACTGTGTCTTGCTTTGCTCCAGAGCATTCATTTTAATGCTTCAATTATTTTATTACACACATTTTTTACTATTAACTTATTTTTAATATTGTTTTAGCCATTTACTCTATCTGTAAGTCAGGCTACGAAAAGCCACAGACAGAAAAATAAATCTTCATTTCTATCACTGATATTAATTTTCAGTGAACTGGCTAATGATGCAGCCACACACACACACACACACACACACACACACACACACACACACACACACACACACACACGTGTTTCAAACTCAAGAGCCATGAGTCATGAATAATCAATTAACTTCATACATACCTTCTATTGTATTCATATAATCACAGCTAATTCTGCCAGTCTGCTAGCCGCTGTGCCGGGCTACACGTAAAGATTAAATGTTTTATAAATATTAAAATACTGTCGGAGGCCTGAGGCTTTAGTGCAGCCATGCATGTTCAATTCCTGATCCTGTGAGCTGTGGAGGACTCAAATAATCCCTGAATCAATAAACAAACACTCTTCATCACTGATCTAACATTTGATAAGTCTGCTGCCATGATCAGTAATTCCAGCTAAAAGGGAACATTGTCAGAATGTTAGCTACCGTTCTCTTAAAGTTTCATTTGTAGAACATTTTAAAAATGTTAAAGAATTAAATGATTCCATTAATCCTTGGAAACATTGGTGAAATGTTCTTACACCCTAAAATTGTTAGCTGGCAATGCACACAATGTTTTAAATGAAATTAAATCTCTCTTTAAATGAAAAGTCATTTACTTCCCGCTTTTCCAGGATGTAACAGTGGCTGAGAAGAGTTTTAAGACACACTATATAAAAAGTGAGATGCAGTTGTGCTCACAATGACTCACAAACACTCACAACACTGTTTGTAAGGGGCCTAAACTGTATTGCTGAGGTTGGTGAATTAATGCAGTGATTTTGCGCTAAGTCCACATTTTCTGTCACACGTGTTTCGACTAATTGGCGTTTCTGGCATTCTGTTCTGCTTACACACACTGAGCAACACAAACCGCAAATATGACGCGTTCTGTTGCATCCCTTTAATCTGACCTTAAGAGTTTGTGCAGGATGTTTCATCACTCAAACTTGGCAGAAAGGCTGTTGTTGAAGGATAAGGCTGTTTAAAGCTGTATTAAAACTGACAAACCAGCAGCTCATGTGTTTCTGAAGCCTGAGAAAAGCCCTCAGAGCCGCTTCTCATTTTATATGCCAACGCTGGCATTTCTTAAAGAGGCGGCGGCAAAAAAACTGTTTGTTTTTATGGGTCAGGGAAAAGGTGGAAAAAGGTCACAAGAAAAGTTCATAACTGCCCACAAAACTTTACTAAAAATGTAAGTGGACCTCAGGGGAACAAAATACATTAAAAATGTATGATATGACCACTTTTAAAACTAAAATGCATCTTGTTTCTGGGTCATTTTGCTCTCAGTTTCTCAGGCAAATGTTACCAAAGATTAAAAAATCAAAAAGATGCTACAGTTTAATTAATACAAATGGGGGAGAGTCTGCTTTAGAAAATTAAGCCACACCTACTAATAGAAAGAGCCAATCGTTAAACGCTAAACAATAACAAGTCTTTTGGGGGCGGTGCTATGTGTGTTGTTAGGTACTTGACAGCCTTTGCACATATACAGCAACTGAAGCAACCTGGAAAAACTGTTTTTATAGCACAATTTGAGCTTAAGAAACAATTTATTGTACAGTTAATGTCAACTTTAATCACTGGTAGGAAATATATTGTTCAGTTGTGATTTCAGCCAGCAGTTTTAGAGATATCTGTTTTCCAACATTTAAGTAGACAGAACTTGGTCTTGTATGACTGAAACAGCTGCCCAGAGGCATTGCAAAAATGGCCAGAAAGTGTCAGAGACTTCCTTAAAGAGACTTTAACATTACTAACATTACTCGTCCCATAAAGAAGGAAGAAACATTTAAATTAAATGATAATCCATACCTTGCATGAGGAAATGAATAATGAAACTCTTTATAGGGAGATTTTGGCTTCAAAACAAGGACAGAAAGTTTCCGACCGCAGATTCAGCATCATGTTTCTGAGACGGCGGTTTCCTTCAGTCATCATCCCTCCATTAAATGTTTATGTTGTGGAACAAAGAGGAAAAGCTCATTAATGGTTAATCCATAATTCCCAAATGGAGGTCACCGTACTCTGGTGGGAGTTCTTAATGAGAATTCATTGCTGTTGGGTTAAAGGAGGTGACACACAATGGATGCATTGCTTTGTATGCTAGTTTTTGTGAGCGCTGTGAAAACCTCAATGGCTCTGCACATCAAAGCTGTTTTGTGGCTTTTGAAGCGGCAAATAATGCATTTATTCTTCATCGCCTAGACTGACTTAATAGGTAAAAAATATGCTGAACCGCTACTGTTTACTTAACTAGTAAGTCATTATGCTAGCGGCACCAAAATCGTGGGTTCGATTCCCTGGAGGTACATCAGATGATCAAATATGTGTTTAAAGTAAGTCCTTTAACTCTCAAGATTCAAAACGTGTTTTAAATGTTGGTTTACATGCAACTAGGAAGCAAGCAAACCGATTAGCTTTGTTAGCGAACAGCATGCGTAGCTGGACTGTAACGCTGCTTTGGTGTTGGGGAAGAAACGTTAGCACAGAATATTCTCTCTAGGAAATCAACTCTTTGTTGTGAGCAGCATGTCAGATATTCCGGATGGCGAGACAATGTCTCATCAATAATGAAAGCGTGAGTCCCACTCACCAGCCTGTGTTGAACTCCACGTGGGCGTCAAAGAAGCCCACAACCGGAGCGGTGGCAGCGTTCCAGCCGTGAATCCTCGCCCGTATCAGTCCCTCTCGTTTGCTGTTCCTCACGATTTTCACCAGGCCGGGATATCTCTTATTCACATAATGATCCAGATTGAACTTCAACTCCACTGCAAGACAAAAACAAAACCACCTACGTCAAAAACACACTCCAGCTTTCTGTTGGTATGCAGCTGAACTTTGGAAACCATCTGTGAGTTTTCTGGGCCTTTATTGTATATTTTGCATATTTCTTTGCATAAAATTTTGATTGTTTTACCTTTGTCCCAAAGCCTGGCTTTCAATCTTAAAATATTCAAATGCATCATAAAAATATTCATTATTCCATTTATTCAATTCCATGTTTAATTTATTGAAAACTATGATAATCTATGCAAAGACTAAAATAAACATGAACCATTTCAGTATTAAATGAAAACGATTTGTATTCATTTATTAAATTACAGCTGTGACCATTTCAACAATGATAAAGAATTTGGCTTCCAATTAGGTTCCATCAAAAGTCAGTTAGTGCACTTGTTTATCAAGTACATGACGGTGCAGTAAAAAGCATGCGTCCCAAATAAGAGACGTGTGATCTGTAAATATTATGTTAAGATGCAATTTGGTCAGATTTTGCCCAAAGTGTGACAACATTATTTAATCATTTATCTGTAGCCTTAGCAAGACAACTGAGGCGGCGCTATTATTCCAAACATTTTGTACAATAAAAATAACATCTAGAGAGAAATAAAGTAAAAGGTTGCAGTGGCACTGTAGATCAGAGTAAATAAATCTGCCTGAATCTCCTGCAATCTCTCAGAGTTACAGCTATCTGTCCTCATTCAATAAAAACTCTGGGAGGTAAACAAATGGAGAGCATGGAGAACACGCACACACACGTACACACACACAAACACACATGCACGCACACACACACGCACACACACACACACATGCTCTGGGAAGATAGATGAGTGTTTGGTCTCTTTCCTGCAGGTTGCTGAGTGCTCTAGTTTCTTAGGGGAGCGGAATATGAAGGAACAGAGAAGTCTTTAAGTCACTGATGCACAACTCCTCCCCTCACTTTCATCAGACCAGAGAAAGACTAAACCGCTCGATGTTTTAGTCAGAGCGCAGTCAGAGAAAACAACGTCTTCTGCTAGAATGTAATATGAAATTACTGAATTATCTTTTACACATTTGTGTTTACACGTATTTCCATTGTCCAACTTAAATGCTACACCATGGTGCTAGCAACACCAACTTGCTAGAACTTGCACCAAGTCGAACCCAAAGACACACGCATACTAATAAACAATGAGACTAAATAATCAGCAGGCAGAAGTAATTGATAAACGTTCATTAATCAATAAAGAGCAAATGACCTGAAGAACACAGTGAGAATGAGATAAAATACTGTCACAAAGAGAGCTGGTCCTGACATGAACAATGGCAAAGAAAATGCTTCATTTAATCAACAAAAAGAGTTTATTATGTATCTACTTACTGTATGTCAGAAACTCAGGTTTGATATATAACAATAGGGCAGATTTGGCGTAATGGTTAGCGAGTCAGGCTTGTAATCATAAGGTTGCTGGTTTGATTTCAGTGATGGTACTGTGTTGTATATTCAAAATACTGCTAAACAAAGAGGCCACATTTAAAACAATTAAACAAAACCACATACATAAGTGTATATGCGCCTGACATTAACACTCAGAACTGAATGTCTGTCTGTGTGTTAGGAATTTAAATGTTTAATTATTGTTGGGAAGAAAGCCAGAGGTCATTTACTAGCTGAATTCCTGCACAAAACGTAGATCCTTGAAAACCATTAAATAAACCATTTGTCCACAGCACCTGCATTTCCATTCATTTGATGTAAAATCCATTATTATGTGTTTACAAGCAACGTCTAAATGAATTGGATTTCAAGGACATGATACTCGACTACGTCTGATGAGATGAGAAAAACAGACGCCACGTTCCTTAATAATATTCGCAAGGTGAGAATAACTGTTACTCTGCATAACAGGATTCAGCCACGATTAATCCGAAGAGACAAGAATGATGGAAGAAGAGAAAAGGACGATAAAAACCTTATTGGCACAATGAATGGCGTAACAAGAGAACGCCACTCTATTATTGTCTGGACACAATGGACACGAGACTTGGAGAGACAGAGATGAGTTGTTCGCTAAGGTCAATTCATTATTCAAGTGGCGAGGGTGTCTGAACCCTCAGTCGATCTTTTGGGGCCGAGCGTTAAACAAGATACGACAAGCTACCGCGCTAAGAAAAGGTCAAGCAGGCAACCTTTGCATGTTAACAGTTTAATGTCAACCGAGAGAAGCTGAAACATCAGCACAAAATTAGCATATGAAATTAGAAACAGACGAGTTCCTCAGATAACTGCAAATTGGAAAGACAGTTCTAAGTCAGTCAGCCATTTTGTCTCTATTTTGTGCTCACCTCTTTAAATATAAAGTCTGGATTCAGTACAATCTGGTGAAGACTGTAACCTCACAGACTGTAACCTCACAGACTGTAACCTCACAAAATCCCAGGATTTTGTGTCTGTAGTTTTTTGGGGTATTTACACCAACATTTAAACCATTTAAACACAAAACAATAAAAAATTATGAAATTGAAGTGAAAACTTTCTACAAAATGGAATATTAGCTTTACTGTTTACTGAATATTACACTGTACTCTAACATTCTCCAAACGTTCCCTCAAAGTTAAAAAAAATGTTTTTGCAGTAACGTTAGCAGAACATTTTCAATATATCCTTAAGTTGTAAGTGGTACATTTTAAAAACATTACAGAATAAAATAACTTTCTTTTAACCATGCAATAATATGTTTTTAAACAATTGTGTTAATGGATGTCTAAATGAATAAATAAATATTACAGTAATAAAATATAGAAAATAAATATCATAAATAGAAGAAAGAAATGTCACAAAACTATCACAAGGTTACAAACGTCTGTGTCTATGTGGCATTACATCAAAGTGTGGCCTGCAAGACTGAGGGCAACATTTGGGACACGGTTACTGAAGAATTGCATTCTGGGAGAGAGTGATTGATTGTTGCCTTAGCTCACTTAGTTTCAGGGCTGTGTGCAATAAATAACGTGACACTGAAACAGCAATGTAGCATTTTGCCTTACCACGCTGAAAAAACAGTTAATTACTGAAAGGGCTTCACCACTCTGAGAACGTCTGAGGAACCGTCACTGTGCTGAGAAATGCAGTTAAGTTCCCTTCATTACTTTGTTAATTACTTCCGCACTTTCGTTTTAATCTCACCAGACAAAGATGCAGACTAGATTAAATGACAGCTGTGAATAATGTTTCTTAGAAGAACGAACTGCTTTTCTTTCTTTTTTAAAGGCTATTTATAAACAAGGAGCTGCGCTCATGAATTCAACATAATGTCTGCACAGGTCAGCAAGCATGAATTTTTTTTCCATTACTCAGACCAAACAACCTGTAACAACATATCAGACCTCCACGGCTTTAGCAGCAGGTTATGTTTCGTACCAGCTAACAATTTTATGTTGTAAGAATGTTTCCTTACAATTTCCATTAAGAGAAAGTTCTAGGTTAAAAACGCTATTAAAATATGTTTTAACAGTTTTAAACATTAAATAGCAGTTGTAAACTTTACACTAACTACTTAAGAACAACATTTTTGTTGTATACAATTTAATTGGTAAAAAAGTTCTACAAACGCTACTGCAAGAATATTTTTGATAGCTTTGAGAGAACGTTTAGATAACACTATCCAATGTTCAGGAAAAGAAAACACAGAACTTGAGTTCTTACCGCTGTCGCTGTTGTCGTCAACCAGTATGATTTCTTTGAGCAGATGTGAGGGGGTGTGATTGACCACACTGTGTACCGACCGCAGAATCACAGAGAGAGCTTCATTCACAAAGATGAAGACCACCGAGATCTGAGGAAGATCTTCAGGGTAGGTCATCTGCTTACACCTGGAGAACGTGAAGAAACCAACATTCAGTTCACAACTTCAAAGGCAGAACACACAGTAAATGTATTAAGATGACAGACTTAAAATGCAGGCATACGCCTGGTTTCAAAACAGATTGTTCTGATTGGTCCATTTATTTCCCACTGACAGCAGTGTTGTGTTTGTACACTAGAGGGTGCACACATTAATATTCATTTATTGCCTGGGAGAAATGAATGACCTCAATTGAAAGCTTGTTTTTAGTTTTTAATTACAACATTTTACTTCATTTACCCCATCGTCACCTTGAATTTCCCAGTCTAAGATCCAGTGTAACAAATTAATGTTGCAAAAACTGTTTTACCTGGTTATCTGTATAAAATGATGTCACCTGCATAAGGACAACATGTTAAGGTTGTTAAAAAAACAGCACAGATGTAAAAATCCACTGAAATTCTCCGTGCTAACTGTGGTATCGGAGTGCGTTCAGGGCTAACACCCTAATTTAAAGGAGAACCAGGCCGAGACACCATGCGTCATTACCCAAGTGATCTCGGGTAGCTGCGAGCAGAAATGAATAAAATATTAATCACCCATGTGAGGTGAATTTTGCACCTATGCTGAAAAAGAAATGGAGTTACTCTGTTGCCCTGCTTGGGTCAACCTGCCATGGTAACCAGGTTTATATATGGCTCCAGCGTTGCTATGTTATATTTTTATGTATGAAACTATACAAGACTGCCTGCCTCGATTAAACCACACAGCCATACCTTACAGCCCCCTGAAGGGAATACATGCATATTTAAAAAGGAAATATGGTGTCATTTTCTATGGTGTGAGCAGGATTCAAACCTTTATGGATTCTGAAGTCAATAGTCTAACCAACTTGATATCATAGCTTCTCCAATAACCTTGAGATCACAAATTAAACCCCAAACAGCCTGCAGTAATTCATCCAGGTATACTAGAAACAGATTTCAGAGTTTTGTGTTATGCTAGCTACGGTGAAAGAGCCATATTTTATACATGCTATTTTAAATGACTGTACAAACCTGCCTCCTGGATAACTGAACAGTGTTTCTGAACGTTTGTTGGAATGCATCTCTTTATCACAGAGCAAAATGAAAATTCAAATGCAACCTATTATTAGAAAAGCAAAGCATTTATGAAATAAATGTAACCCGGGAGCGGTACGAGTCCAAACTACAGACCGGCTAAAGAGCTAAAAAACAACCTGACAAGCTGAAACAAAACCTTATTCACACATTGACTGTTTTGGTAACACGTTCTGTATTTTGTGCTTCACAGATCTGCTGAAATGCCTTTTTAAAGGGGATCACACTATAAACGCTGACTGGTTCCCATGACAACCATAAGCACCCCTCTCCCATCTATACTGGAAAAACAGCGCAGCTCCCATCCATATGGATTTCAGCTGTTTTAATGGGATCGAGGATTATAGGGCTGTGGAATAGGTTATATTTCATAAAATATGATTAAAAAGGCTAGAATTGGCATTTAACAGATTAAAATGCCCAAAGCGGTCACATTATTGAGCAGAACCCGAGATGTTTGCACACAAGAAGGTATTTTGAGAAAACAATTAATCAAATTATACAGAGCCAAGACAGTGAAAGAGTGTGTATCGATATTGCATAAAAAACTCATTTCGAGCTTTGAAATGAACTGGTAAGGATAAGTAGGTGGCGGTCTATATTTTAATGTGTAGATGGTACAACACAAACCATTATTTCTCCATAACTGTAAGTGAATTGCCTTTGTCTCTTTAAATAAATTCCATGTTGATAATACGAGTATGGAATCAATATTCGACTCTGGACCTGGTCAATACACAATTACACGGTTAGTATCTGTATTTTGTACAGCATTTTTTAAAAAAGAACTTTTGATTTAAAAAAAGCAATAAAAAAGCAATAATGCCTTTTCCCTTTAATTTGAAAGCATTTCAGAAACATTTCAAGAAATCAACTTTCATTTTAAAGCACTGCCTGGAATGAAATGCATTGTGGGTAAGTGCATAAATACTGTTTTTGTTCAACAAAAAGCTTCAATCCAAAACACACATGATGCTGGTGAGGGGTAGCCTACTGTACAAACACACTAATAAAACTGTTTTAAAACTGTACAGTGTAGTTTGAGACAGTTCATACACTGACATTTAAATAGCATTCAGCCCAGATCAATAAGGCTGATTACAGCTGAACCTTACAGGAGACATATGTGAGATTTCTGAGGAGAAATATCTGAGATCTGAGACACAATTCACAAGACACGGGAGAAACAATTAAGATATAAATATGTATAGCAATTTAGGTATCTTCTCAGCTAACAAATTGTTGTAAGAACATTTCCCAAACGTTTCCATTAAAAAGCAAAATGTTAAAAACTTAATCTTATCTTAAAAAACAGATTTCCAAATTTGGCTTACTTATTTATTCCTATCCATCAAACACTGTTTTCTCTGTGTCAGAAGCGTTCTAAGAATGTTACTGAACGTTACAAGAACAACAATTACTAACCAGAGAGGTGTGATGGTCGACTGAAACGATGAGTGTGGAGATTCTAACACCAGACAGGAATTTATGCACAGCCATTTCTCTCATTACAACCTGCATAAATTATTTTCAGGTCAGATTAAAAAAAAACACCCAGGCCAACATTCTCTTTTTCCCAAATTAAAAACTGTTTATCGTGAATTTAATTGGCTAACACTTTAGAGGTTAATGCTGTGACAAATTCAACAATATTAAAATCATATGCACAGATGTTTACCAGCACTTGCCCATCATATTTTGATGCACCATCCAGATACAAGATTATTCTTCAACAGCGCACATCTTTAATAAACAATAACATCCCAGCAGAACCTATTATACTGCAGAACTGCATAACATTCTGATTTTTGCATTATATTGCAGGTTTGACACATGCATATTATTCTGTTACTTTGAGTTCTGTTTTTTGTTTGCTTGCATTGTTTTATTTATTCTTTTAAACAATGTATAAAGTGTTTCTACTCTCTGTTGTTTTGTGATATCACAAAAACAACTGCCTTAAGAAATCACATTAGTCTTTGTGATGGTCTTGGGTTCTGAAAACAACAAACCTCAGCACATCTCACCCCCCTGTCTGTCTGTCAGTCTGTCTGTCTGTCTGGCCCTAGATAACAGGGAACATTTGCAGAACATTTCTTACTGTTCTCTGATAGTGATAAAAACATTTTTAAGTTGTTAGTGTAACATTTAAACAACATTACAGAATAAACAAAATGTTTTAATGTTAACATTAGCATTCAAACATCAAGCAATAACATTAACGTTCATTAACTTTTAAAATAACACTTAACTTTTCAATATGTAAAGGGAATGCAAGGGGAACATTCTAACAACCTAAATTGTTAGCATTTTAGTAAGTCTGTGTCTGCTAAAGGAAATAGCAAAATGGCCAAGCTAACATTGCCTACATCAGCTTTAAAGTGCCCATAATAGTTGTGTGACGTCCACACTGCATGTGAAAACCACTTTAGAACAGAAATAAACAGTCCAAACAGGCTGATTTAAAAAAATCTAGTTGAGAATATAGAGTGACATTTTTGAATACTGCTTTGGCCAAGTTCAGTCAAACTAAGAATTGTGCAGAACAATATTTTCTATTCACAGATGCTGAGAGTTCCATAAGCCTCCACACAGCCAGCCAATAATATTTCACGGCTCCACCACCCTTAGAGGAAATCTCCCGAGCCAATCTTCTGGAGTAACAGCTTTCTCTGCTCCTCGTACCACTGCTCTCATGAATGCACACACACACACA